>JARQOC010000003.1:840405145-840459389 GCA_033576535.1 Allobates femoralis
TATTTTCCCCATCCTGGTAAATATGTCCCCATATCCTGGTATATATGTCCCCTATCCTTGTATATATATACCCTATCCTGGTATATATGTCCCCCCATCCTGTTATATATTTTCCTCATCCAGGTAAATGTCTACATCCTGGTATATATGATTCCTTCATTCTGGTCTATATGTCACCATCCTGGATCCGTTCCTGGTATATATGTCCCCCATCCTGGTATATACAGTATGTGCCCTATCCTGGTATATACACGTTCCTCATCCTGGTATAAATGGCTACATTCTGGTATATACAGTATGTCCCTGATCTTGGTGTATATGTCCCCCATCCTGGTATATATGATTCTGATCCTGTTATATATGTCCCCCATCCTGGTATATATGATTCTGATCCTGTTATATATGTCCCCCATCCTGGTATATATGTGTTGATTCTAGACCCCTTCTTGGTATATACAGTTCTTGCTCTGAGTCTTAACAATGCATAAAAAAAAAACCCTAAAAACATTCTACTCACCTTTCTCTGCTGTCACGTCCCACGGCGTTCTCCTCAGTAGCTGGGAGCTGAAATTGGCGTGCCTGCTATGGTGTTCCATGACTTTACAGCCATTCACCCCCAGTCTCAGGCACTCTGAAGTCAACTGCTGGCCTCTGATTGGTCTGTGCCAAGTATTGCAGTGCGGGGACTAGATGGGACTCTGCACCGCAATGCATGTCAGCTGGATGTGTCTGAGAAGACACATCCAGCTGAAGTAGATCCTTGTGTAGTTGGGGCCCCTCCACCATCCCTGGGGCCCGGTTGTGACCTCTGCCACCTCGATCATTACACCCCTGCTTCCTCCCCTTCATCCAAGAGCCCTATTTGTTCTATTTTTCCACATAACCATATCAGCTCTTGCTTATTTCGTGGGTTGAGTTGTAGTTTTAAATTACCTCATTTTACCATTAAATCCAAGTGCGGTGAAATCATGAAATAAACACCATTTTGTCGTTTATTTTTTATTTTTGGAAAGTTTTGTTTTTACTGTGAAAGTCTTGTTTTTCTGTGTGGTATAAATTACCTGAAATTTTTCCAGTGACGATGAATCAGGAGATCAGGGCTGGCTCCAGGTTTTTGTGGGCCCCGGGCAAAACAATCTCAGTGGGCCCCCCAGCTGCTCAGGGCCCCAGCACTTGCCCATGACTGTGAATTTCTTTTTTTTTTCAATTGAAGTGATGAAAAAAAGTTCAAAAATTTGATTCATAACTTTTTTCTTAACCTTTCACCTGTGTGAAGAATTATTTTCATGGTGGCGAGCTGATGTCTGTATATAGTTACCTTTTTGGACCGTTACAAGCATTTTGCTCTATGTCCAAAACATGTTTGCTTCTTTAAAGTGTTTTTAACGATATTGCTGCAACTTAAAGGGAATCTATCAGCACGTTTTTGTTATCCCATCTGAGAGCATCATGATGTAGATAAAGAGGCCCTGATTCCAGTGATGTGTCACTTACTGTGCTGCTCTTTGTCATTTTGTTACAACTAATGTTTATGAATATGCTGGACTACCTGACAGCAGGGCCACTAGTCCCGTAATGATAATCTCTAGCTGATTAAACAGTAATTGTATCAAAACTACACTGAGCAGCCCAGTAACTGACACATTGCTGGAATCAGGGTCTCTGTCTCTACATTATGCTACCCTCAGATTAGGTGGCAAAAACCTGATGACAGATTCCCTTTAAGGAGTTGTAAATTTTTTTACTGTTAAAAGATTGGACCTTTATGGAAGTCTCACCTTTATCGCTTGTTATTGTGTTTTTTGGGTTCAGGTGAAATAATTTTATGTCTTGATAGATCAGACCTTTGTGCAAATGGTAAAACCGAATGTGATTTGTTATTTTTTCTTTTCATTTTTCTATTTTTACAGGAGGATTTGAATTTTTGGATTTATTTTTATTTTTTGAAAAAAATGTTTCCCTTTATCTTTTTACTGGATTGCTTGGTTCTATACACTGTGATACAACTATATCTAATGATATGGGTAATATGGTGACTTTGTATGACGCTCAGCTTCTGGCTTTCAAACATAGCAGCCTATGGGCACCTTGTGATTATGTCGCAGAGAAGGGGGGAGTGAGAAAAGTCCAAAATGCCGACAAGAGGTTAAAGGAACTTTGTCAGTAGGTTTTTGCTACCTCACCTGAGAGCAGCATATTGTAGGCAGACACTCTATATCACATAGATTACTAGGTGCTGCCATTCTCACACAATCAAAGAATTTAGTTTTAGCCATATAGTAGAGCTGGGAGAGCTGCTCCGCCCACACCAGGCTCTGTACGTACAATGTCTATAGACAGAGCTGCCCCATCTACACCAGGTTCTGTATATACAGTGTCTATAGACAGAGCTGAACCTGCCCACACCAGGCTATGTATGTACAATGTCTATAGCAGGGGTGGGGAACTCCAGTCCTCGAGGGCAGCAATCAGTGCAGGTTTTCACGATTTCCTTAGTATTGCACAGGGATTGGAATCATCACCAGTGCAAGTGATTATGTTATCACCTGTGCAAAACTAAGGAAATCCTGAAAACCTGCACTGATTGCGGCCCTCGAGGACTGGAGTTCCCACCCCTGGTCTATAGAAAGAGCTGCCCCCACCCACACCATGCTCTGTATGTACAATGTCTATAGACAGAGCTGCCCCCGACCACACCAGGCTCTCAATAGAGATTGTGCCTTGACTGTGAGGTGTTGGACTGCCCTACAAATGACAAAGTAGTCATGGAAAATCACTAGGTGATAAAGTCTTTAGTTTACATAAACAATAGCACAAACACTGATAAGAGAGGCACAGTTGCTTTTTGTCATTTAACCCTTGCAGCATGATGTCCTCATCTTACATAGCAAAAACCTGCAGACAGATTCCCTTTCAAGGCGTATTTCAACCTACTAAAGTTATCAATTAATAAACTACTCATCAACTACTTAATGGATGGGTAATAACAGGTAAATCAGTGTTGATCCCATCCGCACATTGGTGCCAGCTAACGTGCCTACAAAATTAGTGCAAAGAATAAAGTAGCAACACAATAAGCTTAAAAGCAGTCATAAAAGAAATGCAAGGAAATGCCACTTGGCCAATCACAGTTCAGCAAATGTTGGAGCACCACAGCTCCCCATATGCCACCAGGAGACGCTAACATCTCAGACCACCCTGCCCTTGATGGATATATACCCCTGTGGGCGCTTTTTGCCCTGGGGGCAGTTGTCCATTTTGCCTTTATTACAGACAGCCAGTGGAGGTGCATGATTACATTTCTAGCATCTTTATTACTATTATAGATCCGTTTGACTCACGTACATATTTCTATACGTCATACATTTCAGGGTCTCGAGAGTTCATCTTCCCTGGAGGAATCATTCAGTGGGCTCGTTACCGCAAAAATGGAGCTGGTCTTAATGATACCGAGAAAATCTACAGTGAATCCGTCAATTCAGTAAGTGCTACACTGCATCTTTATATTAACTTGGTCTATGAATTAGTAATGGTAATCCTGGTAATATCCCTGGTGGTCTAGAGTGGTATAACAATTAATACCTGGTCTATGAGCCTGGGACGTCTAGAGGTTATTGATTGTAATCCTGGATATATATTCCTGGTAGTCTAGAGTAGTATAACAATTAATAGCTAGTCTATTAACCTGGGTGGTCTAAGGGATAGTGATTGCGATCCTGGTAATATTCCTGGTTGTCTAGAGTGGTATAACAATTAATACTGATCTATTAACCTGGGAGGTCTAAGGGTTATTGCTTGTGGTCCTGGTAATATTCTTGGTGTTCAAGAGCGGTATGAAAACTAATACCTGCTTATTTAACCTGGGAGGTGTAGTCCTGGTGGTCTAGAGTGATATACCAATTAATACCTGGTCTATTAAGCTTAGAGGTCTAGGGGTTAGTGATTGTAATCCTGGTAATATTCTTTGTGATTTAGAGAGGTACAATAATTAATACCTGATTTATTAAGCATGGAGATCTAAGGGATTGTGATTGTAGTCCTGGTAATATTCCTGGTGGTATAGAGTAGTATAACAATTAACATAGTAACATACATAGTTATTAAGGTTGAAGGAAGACTTTAAGTCCATCTAGTTCAACCCATAGCCTAACATGTTGATCCAGAGGAAGGCAAAAAAAAACCCATGTGGCAACACTAAGCTCCACATTGGGGGAAAAATTCCTTCCTGACTCCAGATACGGCAATCAGACTAATTCCCTGGATCAACGCCCTATCAAAGAATCTAGTATATATAACTGGTAATATTATAATTTTCAAGAAAGGCATCCAGGCCCTTCTTAAATATTAGTAGTGACTCACTCATTACACCATCATGTGGCAGAGAGCTCCATAGTCTCACTGCTCTTACAGTAAAGAATCTGCGTCTGTGATTATGATTAAACCTTCTTTCCTCCAGACGTAGAGGACGCCCCCTTGTCCCAGTCTCAGGCCTAAGAGTAAAGAGATCATTAGAAAGGTCTCTGTACTGCCCCCTCATATATTTATACATTATTATAAGATCACCCCTAAGCCTTCATTTTTCCAAGCTAAATAACCCCAAGTTTAATAACCTGTCTTGGTATTGCAGACCCCTTAGTCCTCTAATGACTTTTGTCGCTCTTCTCTGGACCCGCTCTAGTTCAGCTATGTCTTTCTTATACACCGGAGACCAGAATTGTACACAGTATTCTAAGTGTGGTCGCACTAGTGACTTGTATAGAGGTAAAATTATGTTCTCCTCATGAGCATCTATGCCTCTTTTAATGCATCCCATTATTTTATTTGCCTTTGCAGCAGCTGCCTGACACTGGCCACTAAATGTGAGTTTGTCATCTACCCATACACCCAGGTCTTTTTCAGTGACAGTTTTGCCCAGTGTTTTACAATTAAGCACATAATTATACCTTTTGTTTCCTCTGCCCAAGTGCATGACTTTACATTTATCCCCATTAAAGCTCATTTGCCATTTAGCAGCCCAAGCTTCTAGTTTACATAAATCCTCCTGTAATATAAAATTGTCCTCCTCTGTATTGATTACCCTGCAGAGTTTAGTGTCATCCGCAAATATAGAGATTCTACTCTGTATGCCCCCTACAAGGTCATTAATAAATATATTAAATAGAAGCGGGCCCAACACTGACCCCTGTGGTACCCCACTGTTAACTGTGACCCATTCTGAGTGTGTTCCATTAATAACCACCCTTTGTTTCCTATCACTAAGCCAGTTCTTAACCCACTTACACATATTTTCCTCTATCCCCATTGCCCTCATTTTATGTATCAACCTTTTGTGTGGCAGCGTATCAAAAGCTTTTGAAAAGTCCATATACACCACATCCACTGCATTTCCTTGGTCCATTACAGAACTTACTTCTTCATAGAAGCTTATTAGATTAGTTTGACAGGAACGGTCCCTCGTAAAACCATGTTGATAATGGGTCATGAGGTTATTTTTCTTCAGATACTCCAGTATAGCATCTCTTAGAAAACCCTCTAGGATTTTACCCACAGTAGAGGTTAAGCTTACTGGCCTATAATTTCCAAGTTCAGTTTTTGTCCCCTTTTTGAATATTGGCACCACATTTGCTACACGCCAGTCCTGTGGTACAGACCCTATTATTATGGAATCTTTAAATATTAAAAATAATGGTCTATCTATGACAGTACTTAATTCCTGCAGCACTCTGGGGTGTATCCCATCTGGGCCCGGGGATTTGTCAATTTTAGTGATTTTTAGACGATGCCGTACTTCCTCTTGGGTTAAGCAGGTGACATTTAATTGAGAATTTTTGTTATCACTGATCATATTGTCTGTCATGGGATTTTCTTGTGTAAATACTGTTGAAAAAAGTCATTTAGCATATTGGCTTTTTCATCATCCTCATCCACCATTTCACCCAGACTATTTTTAAAGGGGCCAACACCATCAATTTTTAGTTTCTTACTATTTATGTAGTTAAAAAAATTTTTGGTATTCTTTTTACTTTCTCTGGCAATGAGTCTCTCTGTCTCAATCTTTGCTGCCTTGATTTGCTTTTTACAAATGTTATTTAATTTTCTGTATTTATTTAATGCTTCATCACTACCTACTTGCTTTAATTCCCTAAATGCTTTCTTTTTGTCACATATTGCACCTCTTACCGCTTTATTTAGCCATATTGGTTTCCTCCTATTTCTAGCATGTTTATTCCCATAGGATATATGTTGTGCACAGGTCCTATTCAGGATGCTAATAAACATCTCCCATTTGCTTTGTGTACTTTTATGTCTCAGGACATCGTCCCAGTTTATTGCACTAAGATCATCTCTCAACCGTTGGAAATTTGCCTTCCTGAAGTTTAGTGTCCTTGTAGCCCCTCTACTACACATCTTAGTAAAGGATACTTGAAAGCTTATTAAGTTATGATCAATATTACCCAAGTGACCTCCAACCCGTATATTTGATATGCGGTCCGGCCTGTTGGTTAATATTAGGTCCAGCAGTGCCCCCCTTCTTGTTGGGTCCTGAACCAGTTGTGAAAGGTAATTGTCTCTCATAGTTTTCAAAAACTTATTACCTTTGCTGGAACTGCAGGTTTCTGATCCCCAATGTATTTCAGGGTAGTTGAAGTCCCCCATAATAATGACTTCTCCCTGAGTCGCTGCTTCATCTATTTGCTTTATGAGGATATTCTCCTCCACTTCCATTATTGTTGGGGACTTATAACAAACCCCTATCAGTAATTTATTATTTTTTCCCCCTCCCCTTATCTCCACCCACAGGGACTCTACATTTCCATTAGATTCACCTATATTATCACGCAGGATGGGTTTTAAGGATGATTTTACATATAAACATACACCTCCTCCTCGCCTATTTGTACGGTCATTTCTGAACAGACAATAGCCCTGTAAATTAACAGCCCAGTCATGGCTCTCGTCCAGCCAAGTCCCCGAAATCCCCACCATGTCATAATTATTTTCCAACAAAATCAATTCTAATTCCTCCATTTTGTTGGTGAGACTTCTGGCATTAGTGTACATGCACTTTATGCATCTCTCTTTACCTCTATTCCTTCCTACTAGATTGACTGTTCTAACCCCACCCCCCATGCCACCCCCAATTTTATTACTTGTGCCCAGGTTACTGTTTACACTGTCTTCCCCTCCTATACAATGAATACCCTCCCCCCCAATCCCTAGTTTAAACACTCCTCCAACCTTCTAGCCATTTTCTCACCCAGCACAGCTGCACCCTCCCCATTGAGGTGCAGTCCGTCCCTAGCATAGAACCTGTAGCCAACAGAGAAGTCGGCCCAGTTCTCCAGGAACCCAAACCCCTCCTTCCTACACCAATTCCTGAGCCACGTATTTATCTCCCTAATCTCCCTTTGCCTCTCTGGTGTGGCACGTGGTACAGGCAGTATTTCAGAGAATACTACCTTGGAGGTCCTTGCCTTAAGCTTGCAGCCTAATTCCCTGAAATCATCTTTAAGGACCTTCCACCTACCTGTAACTTTGTCATTTGTGCCAATGTGCACCATGACCGCTGGGTCCTCACCAGCCACTCCCAGTAATCTGTCAACCCGATCAGCGATGTGCCGGACTCGAGCGCCAGGTAGGCAGCACACTGTTCGACGATCCCTGTCTTTGTGACAGATTGCCCTATCTATTCCCCTAATAATTGAGTCCCCCACTACCAGCACCTGTCTGGCCTGCCCTTCTCTCCTGTTTTCCCCCTTACTGGAGCAGACACTCCTCTGGCTTTCAGAGGTCATGCCCTGCTGCAGCAGTGCTGTACCTGAACTCACACCCCCCTCATCTGCCAACATAGCAAATTTATTGGGGTGTGCCAGATCAGGGCTAGCCTCCCTGGCACCCTTCCCTCTACCCCGCATTCTAACTGTCACCCAGCTGGCTACCTCACGGTCCTGCAGCTCCATAGCTGCTCTTTTAACATGGGAGGTCTAAGAGGTAGTGATTGTAGTCTTGATAATATTCCAGGTGTTCTAGAGCAGTATAACAATTAATACCTGGTCTATTAACCTGGGACGTCTAAAGGTTAATGATTAGAGTCCTGGTAATATTCCTGGTGGTCTAGAGATTTATAGCAATTAACACCTAGTCTATGGCTCCCGCATTTCATGTCCTCAGATTTACCAACCCTTATTCTGGGAGACTTTAACATTCCCATAAACAGCCCCATCTCCCCATCTGCATCCCAGCTCCTATCTCTAACTACCTCTCTTGGCCTATCACAGCTCTCAACCTCCAAGACGCACGAAAACGGTAACACCCTTGACCTTGTCTTTACCCGGCTCTGCTCATCCTCCCCCTTGGATAACTCAACTCTACTCTCTGACCACAACATTCTTTCCTTCTCACTCACTAACCCTCGGCCAACACAGCCCAATCCTACCTATCACACATCCAGAAATCTACAGGCCATTAACCCTCAAGCACTCACAGACTTCCTCATCTCATCTCTGTCCCCAATCTCTTCAATCTCCTGTCCAGATCAGGCAGTAAATCACTACAATGACTCTCTCAGAAGCTCCCTGGACCAAGTAGCGCCCCTCACCCGCAGAACCTCCAAACAGAGAACAAAACAGCCCTGGCTCACACCACAAACTCGATTCCTCCAGCGATGTTCCAGGAGTGCTGAACGTTTATGGAGGAAAACTCGCTCACCAGGAGACTTTATCCACTATAAATTCATGCTAAAAACCTACAACTCTGCCCTTCACCTTGCCAAACAGACCTACTTCACCACCCTGGTCTCCTCACTATCCAACAATCCAAAAAAACTCTTTGACACCTTTCACTCTCTCCTCAGTCCTAAAGTGCAGGCCCCCATCACTGACCTCTGTGCTGATGACCTGGCTTCCTACTTCATGGAGAAAATAGACAACATCCGCCAGGAAATCAGCTCTCAGCCTCCAAGCGCTGCCACCCCCATTCTCCCCCACATCTCCTCCGGCTCACTCTCCACATTTGACCCAGTCACAGAAGAAGAAGTCTCCAGGCTCCTTTCTTCCTCTTGTCCCACCACATGCACTACTGACCCCATTCCCTCACACCTGCTCCAGTCCCTCTCTCCAGTCGTCACCACTCATCTAACCAAAATCTTCAATCTCTCCCTCTCTTCTGGCATTTTCCCCTCCTCCTTCAAACACTCGATCATTACTCCATTACTAAAGAAAACCACTCTCGACCCAACCTGCACAAATAACTACAGACCAGTCTCCAATCTCCCCTTCATCTCTAAACTCTTGGAGCGCCTGGTCTATTCCCGCCTCACCCGTTACCTCTCCGCTCACTCTCTTCTAGATCCATTACAGTCTGGTTTCCGCCCCCTTCACTCTACAGAAACTGCCCTCATCAAAGTGACCAATGACCTTCTGACAGCAAAACGTAATGGTGACCACTCTCTGCTTATTCTCCTTAATCTCTCTGCAGCTTTTGACACTGTCAACCATCAGCTCCTACTCTTTATGCTGCACTCCATTGGCATAAAGGACACTGCTCTCTCCTGGCTCTCCTCCTATCTTTCTGACCGCTCTTTCAGTGTATCTTTTGCTGGCTCCA
This sequence comes from Allobates femoralis, assembly GCA_033576535.1. Classification (NCBI taxonomy): domain Eukaryota; kingdom Metazoa; phylum Chordata; class Amphibia; order Anura; family Aromobatidae; genus Allobates; species Allobates femoralis. The sequence goes on from JARQOC010000003.1 coordinate 840,414,752, forward strand.
CTTCTTCCCCTCTTCCCCTCACTATTGGGGTCCCTCAGGGTTCAGTCCTTGGCCCTCTCCTCTTCTCTCTCTACACGGCCCCGATTGGACAGACCATCAGCAGATTTGGCTTTCAGTACCATCTTTATGCTGATGACACACAATTATACACTTCAGCCCCTGACCTTACCCCTGCGGTATTAAAGAACACCAATGACTGTCTAGCTGCAGTTTCCAATATCATGTCCACTCTCTATTTGAAACTAAACCTTTCCAAAACTGAACTTCTTCTGCTCCCCCCATTCACTAACCTCCCTAAATCGGACATCTCTCTCTCAGTATGCGGCACCACGATAACGCCTAGACAGCAGGCTCGTTGTCTGGGTGTTATGTTTGACACCGATCTCTCCTTCTCCTGCCACACGCAATCTCTCGTCCGCTCCTGTCGCTTACACCTGAAGAATATCTCTAGAGTCCGCCCCTTTCTCACCGTGGAAACAACAAAAACCCTCACCGTGGCCCTAATCCATTCCCGCCTTGACTACTGCAATTCTCTATTAAGCGGCCTCCCCCTCACCAGACTTTCTCCTCTCCAGTCCATCCTTAATGCAGCAGCCATGATCACCCATCTGGCCAATCGTTACTCAGATGCCTCTGCTCTGTGCCAGTCATTGCACTGGCTGCCTGTATACTACAGGATCAAATTCAAATTGCTTGTTCTCACCCACAAAGCTCTTCACAGAACAGCACCCCCCTATCTTTCCTCCCTCATCTCTGTCTATCACCCCACCCGCTCTCTACGTTCCTCAAATGACCTTCGACTAACATCTGCACTAATCCGATCCTCCCACTCCCGGCTCCAAGACTTTTCCAGAGCTGCACCAAACCTCTGGAATGCTTTACCCAAAGAAATCAGGACTATCCACAACTTGCATGGCTTCAGACGATCCCTAAAAACGCATCTTTTTAAGGCGGCCTATCATACTCCCTAACATGTCCATTGTACTGTAGACAGTGAAGGGGCTATCCTCTGGACATTACTCTTCTACAAACTCCACCAAACCATAAAGGTCTACACAGACTGTCTGATGACCATTCATGTAAGCTTAGCCCTATGCCCCACTTACTCAAGATGCCTGGACCATCAGTGCAGTAAGCCCCTACACCTTGTGCAACCCCTATCCCGTTGTAGATTGTAAGCTCTTTTGAGCAGGGTCACCTTCATTTCTTGCTTTATTTATTGTATTTTTTTTTCACATTGATTCTATACCTATTGTTTTGTATCCAATTATCGTACTTTATTTGTTCTCTATTGTAATTACTTACTGTATTTTCTGTACTCTAACCCTACATTGTAAAGCGCTGCGGAATATGTTGGCGCTATATAAATAAAGCTTTATTATTATTATTATTATTATTATTATTATTATTATTATCCTGGGAGGTCTAATGGTTATTGAATGTAGTCCTGGTAATATTCTTGGTGGTCTAGAGTTTTATAGAACTTAACACCTGGTCTATTAACCTGAGAGGTCTAATGGTTAATGATTGTAGTCCTGGTAATATTCCTGGAGAGTAGTTTTACTGTTAATTCTTGGTCTAAAGAAGAGGTACCGTAATAATAATATTATGTATTATTATTGGTAGTCTACAGTGAATATTGGAGAGTACCTATTATCCTGGGAGATCAAAGCATTAGTGATAATAATCCTGGTAATAGTCCTGGTGGTCTAGAGACATATAACAGTTAATAACTGGTCTACGTTATACAACGGGTAATAAAGTTATCTATCCATGATGGCCTAGGAAGATTATTTATTAATATCTATAAAGGTGATGGTAATACTGAAGATATTCCTGGTGGTCTAGAGTGGTAAAACAGTAATTGTCTAGTGTAAGGAAGTGAATAATCTTATCCATTATCCATGGTGGTTTAGGGGGATTCTAGATTAATATCATTATCTATTAAGCTTGGAGGTCTAGGGGTTAGTGATGGTAGTCCTGGTAATATTACTAGAGGTCTACAGTAGTTTTTTTATATGTAATTTAGGTTTGGGGTAGAAAGGGGTAATCCTGGTGGTCTAGGGGGATTATGGGTTAATATGTATTATCTCGAAGGCTAGGTTGGTTAGGAGCTGATATCCCTGCTGGGTTGAGGTGGTGACGTTTTGGTTGGTTGCTGGATTTTTCTCTCTACTGTAAATTGTGAATTTTTAAGAAGATTCTCTTTTCTCTTCCAGCATGCTGACACCCTCACCCTGGGGACCCTCCGGATAAAATCCAATGGTCTGAGGCAGCCACATTTCCATTTCAATGCACATGAGATGGGATACGTCATCAGCGGATGTGGCCAAGTAAGAGTCCATGATACAGGAGATAGGAATAATGGCCACCAGGAGCATTCATCATCAGAATGGCTACACATGCTGGGATTGATCCTTTTATCAATATGTGTGATATACAACAAACAGAAAATATATACATATAAAGGCAGGTAGACAGCACTATCTGTGCCTAGATTAGATATAGGGAAATACAAGGGCACAGTACTATCTGTGCCTGCATTATTTAGAAGAAGAAACAACATTATCGGAATATACATAATTTACAGGGAAAGGCCGGCTTCACATCGCGGTGTGATCCGGTCCGGACAGCCCCGGACCGGATTTGCAAACAGAACCGGAGGGCAAATTAGCAGGGAGCTAGCCGCGGGTCCTGAAATCACAACAGGGGACAGCTCCAGGTGCTGAAGTTTAGCAGCGCTCGCTGCTAAACTTCAGCCGCCAGCGTCTGGCTCCCGGATCCAATGATTTTGTCAGACCAGGGCGATCCGGCGCCATAGACCCCCATGTTAGGGAGCGCTGGATTGCCCCGGATCTGGGAGGATCCGATTTGGGCAGATTTTCGCCCCGGACACAAAAATGTTGCAAGCAACGTTTTTGTGTCAGGGAGGAAAATCCGAATACACCCGGATCCTCCCGGACAGATGGTTCCATCCGGCCTCATAGGGCTGTATAATGTCAAAATCGGGTCCAGGGCTGTCAGGTTTACACCGGACAGCCCTGGACCTGATTCTACCGTGGTGTGAAGGGGGCCAAAGAGAAGGTGGCAATACTATCTGGACCTACATCATTAATAGGAAGATGCATATAGGCAGTACTATCTGTGCATTCATGACATACAGAGAGAGACAAGAAGATGGTAGTATCTGTGCCTATTACATTTACAAGCGAAACAGGGAGACACTGCTACATCATTTACAAAGATAAGGAGATTGTGGTATCTGTGCCTACATAACTTAAAGGAAAGAGAGGGAGGCAGTACTATCTGCGCATAGATCATTTACAGGGAGAGACAAGGAGATGGTATTATCTGTGCCTATACAATTTACAAGAAAAACAGGGAGATAGTGCTACATTATTTACAGGGAAAGACAAGGTTTTTTTTTTTGTGCCTAAATAACATACAGAAGAGACATGGAGGCAGTACTGTCTGTGCTTAGATCATTTACAAGAAGAGACAAGGAGATGGTAGTATCTGTGCCTGTATAATTTACGATAGAGACTGTGGTGCAGTGCTACATTATTTACTGGGAAAGAATTGGAGATTGTGTTATCTACATAACTTACAGGAAAGACAGGGAGGCAGCACTCTCTGTGCATAAATAATTTACAGTAAGAGACAAGGAGATTGTGATATATATGAAGGAGAGACTGGGAAGCAGTACTATCTGTACTCTACACATCATTTACAGAGCTAAATAGGCGGTAGTAGTATCTTATCCCACATTATGCATGGAACGTGACAAAGAGGCAGTATTATTGTGAGTACCTACAGTAGTTAAAAGGAGTGACTGAAAAGCAGTACTATCTGTGCCTATATCAGGTATACAGAGATACAAATAGGCAGCACTCTCTTATCCCACATTACGCATTGAATATGACAAAGGGGCAGTATCATGACTACCTACATTAGTTACAAGGATTGACAGAGAGGCAGTACTATCTGTGCTTATATCACTTATAGAGAGAAACACAGACGCAGTTCTATCTGTGCCTATATAATTTATAGACACAAAGAGGCAGTACTATCTCTAGCTATATAATTAAAGAGTGATATGAGACAATAATATACATACTATCTACGGCATTTATGGAACGATACAAAGGCATTGCACTATAGTTTCCTAAATCAGTTATAGAGATACAGGAAAACTGTACTATCTATAGCTACATTATCCACAGAGACACACAAGGAAGCAAAATGAAACAGGGAAGCAGTACTATCTGTGCCCAAATCATTCATAAGGACAAACAAGGTGATAATACTATTTGTATTTACAGTAGTTATAGAGAGCAACATAGTTACATAAGTAGGCATATTATTTAGGAGGTAATAGTACTTCTATTTACGTTTACGTGGTAGTAGTATTTTCTGCATCTACATAATGCACGGGGATAGACAAAGGGGCAATAATGTTTGTATCTATTGTAAATCAGGAGTATTACCTGCATTTGTCATCTGCAGGAAAATACAGGAAGGTTTTACTATCTGTGATTAAATACTTTACATAGAGAGAAGGGGAGAAAGTACTATCTGTGGCTACATCATTTAAAGGGGCAGTACTATCTGTATCTATTGTAAATCAGGAGTATTACTTGCACCTATACTATCCACAGGAAGAGGCAGGGAAGCTATACTATCTGTAATTAAATACTTTACATAGAGAGGAGGGAAGGCAGTACTGTCTGTGCCTACATCATTTAAAGGGGCAGTACTATCTGTATCTATTGTAAATCAGGAGTATTACCTGCACCTGTTATCTAGAAGAGAGAAGGGAAAGCAGTACTATCTGTGCTTACATCATTACCATGGAGAGACTATGAGGCAGTACTATCTGTGCCTACATATTTTTAGGTTTGTGTATAAACTATACATTTTAATTCTCAGATTGGAATAATTGGAGACAGACCTGTCCCGGACTTCACTGTTGGTATTGGTGACGTGTTTTTCTTCCCAATCGGAACTCAACACTATATTAAAAGCACGTGTGATGAAGATTTATTCATGATTTTGGCCTTCAGTACCGGAAACCAGGTGCGATATTGTGATCACTATTTTACTGCTCTTATGATTTTTCTCCCGAATGATTTTCTAAACACTCTTATGCATTTTGTTAGCTGGAAACACTGGATATGGATGACTATTTCCACGCCACGTCTGACCACATCCTCGCACAGTTATTCTTAAAGAAACAGAGCGAATTTAAGAAGATTCCGAGGTTTCCGGAGGATCAAGCGGTGAATCTGCCGTAAACCGCGTTCTACATCATCCGGGGCGTGTAACGATACATAGCCGGTCAATTACTGACAACATGGACTCGACCCTTTGTATAGACTGTAGATCACCCTTATGATGCGGGGCAGGTTGAGCCCGTCTCCCCACTTCAAGGACTTGTGGATTCCGTAGACCGGTCATATTTATATGTTTTGGAAAAGATACAATGGAACTCGGAACATTCCACCCATAAGTGAATGTACAGGGTTAATGCTGATGGGGCGAAGCATAATGGACCAAATATCTTCTACATCGTAGAGTCCCATTAGAACATTGCAAAGTACAAACATCCCCCGCCATGCAATACCACATTCAGCCACCACTGGCCGCTATCTCAAACGATCACTGGAGCGGCATAAGTGTAAAAATGTGTTTTTATTCTAGTTTTTAGCATATAGGTGGCCTCCTCTGGGTCACGGCCTCTGTATTGAGGTACTGGAAAGAAAGTAAGCAGACAACACTGGTGGACACAGACAGAAAAGGGCCCCTGTGCAGGTACAGTACATGGGGTCCTTTTCAGTCTAATAATTCCTCCAAATGTACAATTTCAGCTGTTTGGAGGAGGAAATGGGCCCCCTTAACTCCTCGGCCCCTGGTTGCACCAATCCATTCTGGATGGATCTCATGTAGATGAGAATCTATACCTGCCCACAGGCCGGATTTAAGTGGGGCTAAGCTTGTTACCTGAACCAAAACAGGGATGACTTATTACAAAACCCACACAATGCGGGCCCCCGGGGCAGGAATGGATCACAATTATGCGGTATGAATGTTCCCGGCAGCAAAACAACTAGCGGGCGCGGCCTTGCTCCATACAAGTGTATGGAGCGGATATGTCCGACTAGTAGGCATGGTCAACAGGTCTAATTGAATCTTCATACATGAGGTCTATTGTATCTATACTGTGATCTTTCATTTTTATGTGCTTATTTTGTGTTCTACTGTGTAAATAGCTGGTAATAAGGGTTTTATATGTAACAATTCACAAATAATATAAAGTAAAATTAATAGATGTACAGTGAATATTAGTACTATGTGTCCATTTTCTGCTTTTGTAGTTAAGGATCCTCACCTCTTGGGTGAAGGTGTGATGGGACATCAAGGGGGATCTAAAAAAAAGTGTTTTAAGGGGCATTTCTTGCCATATGCCTCTCCCATTTATACAGGGGACCCCTAAACAAACACAGGCCTAGACACCCTCTTCCTTGCGGTAGCTCCACATGTGTCAGGTTGTGGGAGCATCTCCAGTGTACAGAAACTCCTTCAGGTCTCCATAGATTTTCATTGGATTCAGGTCTGGCTGATCGTCTGGTGCAGAAAATTCTTTTTGTGATTTTTAGGCATTCTAAAGGCCTCATTACACCAGGCCACATCGCCGATAACATAGGCGACGTAGGGGCGTGGCCTATCGGCGGCGACATCGCCCCTACGTTGCCTCATGTAAAGGGGCGATGTCGGCGCCGCCGAGCGGTCGCCTGCTTTCGGAGCCGTGCTCTGAAACCAGGCGACCATCATGGGGCGATGTGTACACATCACCCCATGTAACCGGCCGCCGACGACCTGTCAGGCTCCCATTGTCCTGCATCGCCGCTGGGGTTTTCAGACACCCCGGCGGCAATGCTGCCTGACAGCTCGCCGGTGCGGGGCTGGAGATGTCGCCCTGTGTAAATGTGGGATGGCGACGCTGGCGGGGCGCCAAAAACGTGCGCACCCCTGCCAGTCGCCGCCGACATCCCCAGCCCCGTCGCCAGGTGTGACGGGGCCTTTAGAGTTGGTGTCCTCCTAAAAGGTGAAATCCCTCTTCATTTTCAGCTTTTTGCCAGAGGCCGGAGGGTTTGACTGATATTTGCGACTGTTCACTATTCCCTCCACTTTGACTAAATCCCCAGTTCCAGTTGCTGAAAAACAGCCCAAAACCTAATTCTGGCACCATCATGCTTCTGTGACGCTAGTTACTACTAATAGCTAGGGTGTGACACAGTCACTACATACAGGAGTATAGACAGAAGAACAGTCAGGTAATCCAGGGTAGGGTTCCAGGAGAGCTTGTAGTATTTAGGGAGTAGACAGAGACGTAGTCATGCAATGGTCCAGGGTCAAGTTTCTAGGAGAGCTCGTAGTATTCAAGGTGTAGACATAGACATAGTTATGCAATGGTAAATGGTCAGGTTTCCAGGAGAGCTCATAGCATTCAGGGAGTAGACAGAGACGTAGTCACGTAATGGTCCAGTGTCAAATTTCCCTGGACAGCTCGTAGAAGTCAGGGAGTAGACAGTATGCAAGACAAAAAGGGGGGAGGGGGTGGGAGCGCATGTGAAGAAAGTTTTAAAGTGGATTTAGGCCCAGGGCTGTGTAGCCACTCACCAGAGGTGGTTGTGCAACCCTGCACAACTGCGGTCTTACGCCTGTGAATCCACCTCCGCCTGGAGGTATAGTGGAGGCACCGAAAGTTGCTCCGGGAGCTCCAGCTCCTGTCGCGATCAATGACCGGAATGATGTCACCACAGGTCCTACAACGGTGACCGTGTTGTATTGCTAGGTCATGGAACTCAGGATCTAGAATTAATGGTTTCTCTTGTCCAGAGCTGCTCTTGCCAGGTGTGCACAAGTGCAAGAAGCTGAGAGTAAAAAAATCCCTGGTCTGTTTAGCGCTAGGGCTAGAGATAAATGGCACTAGGGTTATTTTAGAAAAGGTTTCTTTATTAACCTCTTACAGGCCACTACGCGTTTCTGCAGCAGAGCGCTGCCTTCATCAGGTGATGCAACACCTGATGAAGGCAGCGCTCTGCTGCAGAAACGCGTAGTGGCCTGTAAGAGGTTAATAAAGAAACCTTTTCTAAAATAACCCTAGTGCCATTTATCTCTAGCCCTAGCGCTCCACAGACCAGGGATTTTTTTACTCTCAGGGAGTAGACAGTGACATAGTCATGCAATGATCCAGAGTCAGGTTTCTAGGAGAGCTTGAAAAGGATTCATAGAATTAACAGAAGTGTATTCAGGTCATAGCTTAGGGATCAAAATACTAAGAGATCACAACAATTACAGGAAGCAGAAAAAAAGGAAAATCAAGCAACAGTCTTGGGTCAGATAACAGAGATCAGAACAGACTCAGGAGTGCAGGCCACACAGCACATCACATAGAGTTATAGAGTTCCGGGAGAGGCTGCTCAGTAAAGTAGCAAAGCAATGACAAGGAAGATGGAACACCTGAGCAACACAGCACCTTCCAGAACCAGAAAGGAAGCCTGCAACTACTGACCACTCAGCACACCAGATACTAAACACAGCAATAACTGTTATTGCATCCGAGATGCACTGCACTGAGGAATCGTGACAGCTTTACTGGTGGTATGTGAATCTTTTGGGTATGCACAGTGTTCTCTATTGTGCCAAACACAGCTTTTTTAGTTTTAGCAAAAAACTTAAACCTTTGTCCCATAAGACCATAACACATTTTACTGCATGCATTTTGCAGACTTGCTGTAGATGCTGGGAAAACATAGCTGGGTTTGGATATTGCTCTTTGCTTCCGTCTTGCCCCTGACCACACAAGCCAGACATATGAAGTGTGCAGGAAATTGTCACAGTGCATAACAGAAATTACTGATGCTCCTGTAAAGTTGCTCTTGGAAACTCAGGACCAATTTTCCTCTTTGGCAATGAGCCAGTATCGCAGGTGAGTGACATATTTGCACATCCATCATTTGGGTGTGTGATAGCAGGATATCTGGACCCTGTGCACTCTTTTTTTCTCCCTAGGGCACTGTCTCTGCCCCCCAGTGTGCTCTCTCTGCCCCTTGTGCTCTCGCTCTACCCCAGGTGTGCTATTTCTGTCCCCCTGTATGCTTGTGTGGCACCCCAGGGGTTAACGTGCCACAGTAACATCACACGGGTTCCCTCCCCACAACACACTGACACTAGCACCTCTGGGCCAGGAGGGGGAGCTAAACCAGCTCCCTTATATACTCTGGGTCAAGAGGAAGCAGTTAGTTTAGTTCAGTGCAGAGTTTAGCTTCAGTTCCTGGGAGAACTGGGAGAGGCTGTAGTGTAAAGGAGCTGCGTCAGGCTTTTCTACAGTCTGCTCATCGATTCCAGGCCTAGCCAGGGTCTGAGGGAAGAAGAACAAAAGACAGAGAAAACACATCTGGGAGCTTGAGTGCCATCACCACTCATCCCAGAGGATCGCACAGATTGGACACCGGATCCGAGACTGTGCCTGACACACACAGCACAGTAAATACAGGAATAGTGGAGTTTCTAGATCGACACTGTACCAGTGCAAAGCAACATGGCGGGGTCTGCAGCACACGGAAGACTCAAGTTGCCTAGCCAAGGGGTACCTGTGAGAAGAGAGACAGTGCCAGCAGCTCAGCTAGAAGCAGCAGCAGGGCTACACACACACACAGCGCAGCAGGAGGAAGCTGAGGACCCGGACAGGGTGGGAGCAACCCAGCCCCAGTACAGACTCCGTGGACAATACTCTGCTACAACATCTGCAGTAAAACTTTGGAAAACTTCAGAAACGTGAGTGTGTGTTCCTTCAATCCGTCTCCACTATCAATCCCTTATTATCACATCCACCATAGACTATAATAATCACTGCCCCGGGGAACCAGTCTCTACCTAAGGAGAGCCGTTCCATCTAAAGCTGCCCAACATCATCCCCGGAGGTTCTGCAGCAGCGGTGGTCCCATTACTGACCACACACTGTGGGTGGCGTCATGACAGACATTTATCCCTTGTACATATCCCCTTTTACTTCCGGATCCCGGGACACGGTCCGGACCAGGCCCACTGTGACATACCCAGCAGCAAACCCGGTCCGGTACCGAGTACCCCGTCCCAGTGGGCTCCACAACCTCGCGTCACGAACAGGATCTACCGTGCCTGGTAAAATGGGCATTGTGTGCCGTGATTAACGTAAAAACTGTTTTTAAGCTGCGCCATCAGAGCTGTATTTTTGAGAATCCGCCATTTTACAGCGTGCGGCGCGCGGGAAAGAAAGGGGGCGGTACCCTGCATTGGGGCCAGCCTCCTCCTTGGTGCTGACGACATCCGGCGGGAAAGAAGATCCCTGGTGCACCGCGGAACCTCCAAGAGACATCCAGACAGAAACGGAAGATAGGAGGGCGAACGTTAACTGAGGGGGCACAAGATGTCGCAGCCAGATGCGCCAAGCGGCTGCGGAGCAGCCGGTGGAGCTGCAGCGCCGGATCAAGCAATAGCACCTGGCGGTGCAAGGAGCAACACCCATCATGCCGCTCCTGATGCCGTATACTCCAGGGGCAATGTGGCTGCCCCAATACTCCGGTGAGCCTAATACGCTTAATGACTTTCTGCTTAATGCCTGTCATGAATGCCTCTTTTTTGCTGAACTGCTGTCAAATGGACTATAATCTTCCCAGACTCACGTGGGAAGGTATACGCAGATAGAGGGATACAGGTGTTACTAACTGATTTTGTTACTGGGTAATTGACAATAAGCTTTTTGTAACCAGATTCTGCAGTTGGTATCTGCTCTTTGGCACTTTACACCTCCCCCTTGTCCTTGTTGTAACGAATAAATGAATTTTCTGAATATGCAAACTGGAGTAGACACTCATCTTTTATGTTTAATTGTGGTTCTAAGGCTACTTTCACATTACGATTTGAAGGGAGCCGATGCTGTCCGATATAATTCGGACAGCATCGGCTCCCTTCTGATGCCTGGAATCGGGTGCCAAATAGGCACCCGACTCCGGCATACAATTGCTCCCTGTGGGGTGAAAAAAAGAAAAAAAAAAAATGTTATTCTCACCTCCCCCCGAGCCCCCGCCGTCTCCCGCCATCTTCTTGGAGGCTCCCGGTGGCTCCCGCAGGCTGCCGGTGTCAGCAGAGGTCTTCCTCTGTTGTTCAGGACTTGCGGTGATGTCACAATCACGTGACTGTGACATCACCGCAGGTCCTATACAGCAGAGGAAGCCCTCTGCTGACACCGGGAGCCTGTGGGAGCCTAGAGGAAGATGGCGGGAGACGGCGGGGGCTCGGGGGGAGGTGAGAATAAACTTTTTTTTTTTTTTAACCCTTGAGCTCCCAGTTAGGAGCAGTTTTACTGTACTGAGCATGCTCAGTACAGTAAAATCGGGTCCGAGGAGACATCAGATGTTTCCTCGGACCCTTCTCCATAGGGCCCCATGTCAAATTGATCGGGTCAGATCGGATGTGCACTAAATGCCATCCGATTTGGTCCGATCCGAATCTGTCAGATTTTATTTTCGGTGCTAAAATCGGAGCAGGCCCCGATTTTTGCACCGATAATAAAATCGGACAGATTCGGATCGGACCAAATCGGATGGCATTTAGTGCACATCCGATTTGGTCCGATGCCCATAGGGATGCATGGGGCCGAATTTTGATCGGACAGCATCGGATCTGAAAAATCGTAATGTGAAACCAGCCTAAGTAGCTCCTGGGGAGTGGGACACGTCCTATGGGGGTGTCCTATTTGGTGAAAACTTGTGTATTACAGATAATTGTGCAGATATTGTGCGCAGATCTCTGGTTACAGTGAAATCATGGACACATTGTTCCATTCGTACACGGCCATAAAATGTAACAATGTGTCCATGATTTCACTGCAACCAGAGATCTGCGCACAATCTCTGCACAATTATCTGTGTGTGTGTAAGGCCAGCTTCACATAGAGGGTCTGATCCGATCTGTGGCTGTCAGGGTGAACCGCTCTCTGCCATCCGGTTTCTATCTGTCCGGGACAATCCGGGAGTATTCAGTATTCTCTCACGGACACAAAAACGTTGCTTGCAACGTTTTTGCGTCCGAGAGGAGAATATCTCCTCTAATTGCCTACTCCTGGATCTGGGGCAATCCGGCGGTCCATAACATGGGAGCCTATGGGGCCGGATTGCCCCGGTCCGGGAGGATCCGGGAACCGGACACCTGTGGCTGCCCGCCGCTGTTATTTCAGGACTAGCTCCCTGGGAGCCGCGGTCCTGATTCATCAGTGGCGGCAGCTGTGTGGCGCCCCGCAACGAGTGCGTCACAGGAGTGTATTGCAGCCCAGACAGTAGCAGCAATATTCTCTGACTAAGCAATGACATGGTTAAAACTCAGAGCTCCATACCCTACATGCATCACCAGCATAGAGGGCCAATAAGGTCCTGGTGGGCGGAGTGTAGGAGTAGTGTGTTAGTGGGAGAGAACATGTAGGAGAAGGAGGAAGCAAGAAGGTGGCCGGGAGGAACATAGGAGAGGGGGCCCTGCACAGTTCCGTGCAGCCCCTAGGCCACGACCACCCCCGGTTAGGCACCATTATCCCGGTGCTTCAACAACCGGACTCTGGGCAACTACATGCGGGTCAAAATACACCCGTGCCCATCTACAACCGGATTACTGGTTCCGAAGCTAGCAGTTGTTCAGCACTGCTATGCAAATCAGGAGTGGAGGGACCGCTTTTCAGGAGCACCCCACCACCACCGCACACAGAGTTGTCTTGCCAGCGGAGTACCCACCAAAAGGACCCAAGGCTCCCCACACAATCCGGTCAGAATTCACTGGTAGGGAAATTGAAGCAGCCTCTTTGTACCCGATCTGGCACCCCAAGGCGACAACGGGAACACAAACTAGCTTAGAATGGAGGAACACCGCGGAGCTCTGAGACAATACCGGTAATTGCTGAGTCCACCCGGTCCATTACCCGTTAACTGTATGCCATCTATCACCTGCTGGTTACAGTAAAGTACCCGTTACAGAGACTAACAGTGTCCGTGTTTTTATGAACTGTCCGTCTCCGTGTGCAGAGAGAAACTGAGCTGCCTCACAACATCTTGTGCCGCTCCCGGCTCCGGGGACTCCCGCTCGTCCTGTGGGGAGCGTTCCATCTTGCTGCATTACATCCCCCGGAGGCCCAAGCAGCGCCGGTGGACATCATCGGAACTCTCACAGGTGGCGTCACGACAGAATCAATTAACCCCTTACTGTTCAGCCAATATATTGATCTGGACCACCGGGCCCCACAGCCGCAGGCGCGGTCTCCGTGACAAGGAGAAGACAGAAGACGCCTGCCCTGTGAAGACCCCGGCTACGGTGAGTCAGCTGCGTGCGGCAGCACACCGGGGACCGGAGGGCATATTAGGCCTGTGTGCTGATCCAGTCCGGGTCTGTACGGTTTACACGGACAGCCACGGATCGGATCAGACCCGCTATGTGAAGCCGGCCTAACTGGGCCTATAGATAGATAGATAGATAGATAGATAGATAGATAGATAGATAGATAGATAGACAGATAATAGATTTGCGTGCTCTGTCTGTAAAGCTTCAAACTCTTTGAATTAAAATGTGATTGAAAAGAGAATAAAATGCAAAAAATATTTTTTTCTTTCTCCTGACCTCCCAAAGTGAAATAAAAAAATAATAAATTAAATAAAAAAGTATAATTTATGAAAAATGGAAAAAAAGTTGAATCCATTGAGCAAAATAAATCAGACCTTGAAAAAAAATCAAGGATGCAAAAAAATACTTTATTATTCCTTTTTTTTAATAAGTTGAAAAATCATAACCAAGGTGATGACAGACTATAGAGACTTAATGCAAAAATAAAGACATTACTGGAGGGAATGTGTATGTGAAAGCAAAATCCCCGGTGTGTACGCCTCCTCCTAGCCTTTCTCCCTGTATCAAATGTTCATTATGTAGTAAAACCATACCGTGGTTTACGGCATTTGTGTTTTAACAATTCTGTCCTCACTCACCGCCATTTTTCCGAAGCCAGGACGCTGCGCGGAGCTCATGCAGTAGTCACATGACGGGAAGCGTACAGTACGTACGTAAACTACAAATACGCGATGACGTAACAATTCTGCCAGCGAGTGATATGGCGACGTTGGATCGCGTCACGTGGTCCGGCATGCCACCTCTTTGCATTCTGGGGATTAAACACCAGCCAGGGCCCGGCGTGACGCGGCAGAAAGCAGCGAGGATCCCGGGAGAAGACAGGGAACATGGTGGGGGTGAAGGTGATCGGGGGGACGCCGACTTCCAGCCGGAGCTGAGCGCTGCCGGATCCAGACTCAGTGTGGTCAAGTTCACTATGAGAGGGTGAGAAGAGAGGGAGGCATGTGTGTGACCGGCCCACTGTAATGTGTGTGCACTGCAGAATACAGAGTGCAGCTCTGGAGTATAATACAGGAGGGAACTCAGGATCAGTAATGTAATGTAATGTATGCACACAGTGACTGCACCAGCAGAATAGTGAGTGCAGCTCTGGAGTATAATACAGGTTGTAACTCAGGATCAGTAATGTAATGTATGTACACAGTGACTGCACCAGCAGAATAGTGAGTGCTGCTCTGGAGTATAATACAGGAGGTAACTCAGGATCAGTAATGTAACGTACACAGTGACTGCACCAGCAGAATAGTGAGTGCAACTCTGGAGTATAATACAGGAGGTAACTCAGGATCAGTAATGTAATGTATGTACACAGTGACTGCACCAGCAGAATAGTGAGTGCAGCTCTGGAGGATAATACAGGAGGTATCTCAGGATCAGTACATGATCAGCAATGTAATGTATGTACACAGTGACTGCACCAGCAGAATAGTGAGTGCAGCTCTGGAGTATAATACAGGAGGTAACTCAGGATCAGTAATGTAATGTATGTACACAGTGACTGCACCAGCAGAATAGTGAGTGCAGCTCTGGAGGATAATACAGGAGGTAACTCAGGATCAGTAATGTAATGTATGTACACAGTGACTGCACCAGCAGAATAGTGAGTGCAGCTCTGGAGTATAATACAGGAGGTAACTCAGGATCAGTAATGTAATGTATGTACACAGTGACTGCACCAGCAGAATAGTGAGTGCAGCTCTGGAGTATAATACAGGAGGTAACTCAGGATCAGTAATGTAATGTATTGTACACAGTGACTGCTCCAGCAGAATAGTGAGTGCAGCTGTGGAGTATAATACAGGAGGTAACTCAGGATCAGTAATGTAATGTATGTACACAGTGACTGCAGCTCTGGAGTATAATACAGGAGGTAACTCAGGATCAGTAATGTAATGTATGTACACAGTGACTGCTCCAGCAGAATAGTGAGTGCAGCTCTGGAGTATAATACAGGAGGGAACTCAGGATCAGTAATGTAATGTATGTACACAGTGACTGCACCAGCAGAATAGTGAGTGCAGCTCTGGAGTATAATACAGGAGGTAACTCAGGATCAGTAATGTAATGTATGTACACAGTGACTGCACCAGCAGAATAGTGAGTGCAGCTTTGGAGTATAATACAGGAGTAACTCAGGATCAGTAATGTATGCACACAGTGACTGCACCAGCAGAATAGTGAGTGCAGCTCTGGAGTATAATACAGGAGGTAACTCAGGATCAGTAATGTAATGTATGTACACAGTGACTGCACCAGCAGAATAGTGAGTGCAGCTCTGGAGTATAATACAGGAGGTAACTCAGGATCAGTAATGTATTGTATGTACACAGTGACTGCACCAGCAGAATAGTGAGTGCAGCTCTGGAGTATAATACAGTAGGTAACGCAGGATCAGTAATGCAATGTATGTACACAGTGACGGCACCAGCAGAATAGTGAGTGCAGCTCTGGAGTATAATACAGGAGGTAACTCAGGATCAGTAATGTATGTACACAGTGACTGCACCAGCAGAATAGTGAGTGCAGCTCTGGAGTATAATACAGGAGGTAACTCAGAATCAGTAATGTAATGTATGTACACAGTGACTGCACCAGCAGAATAGTGAGTGCAGCTCTGGAGTATAATATAGTAGGTAACGCAGGATCAGTAATGCAATGTATGTACACAGTGACTGCACCAGCAGAATAGTGAGTGCAGCTCTGGAGTATAATACAGGAGGTAACTCAGGATCAGTAATGTATGTACACAGTGACTGCACCAGCAGAATAGTGAGTGCAGCTCTGGAGTATAATACAGGAGGTAACTCAGGATCAGTAATGTAATGTATGTACACAGTGACTGCACCAGCAGAATAGTGAGTGCAGCTCTGTGGTATAATACAGTGAGTAACTCAGGATCAGTAATGCAATGTATGTACACAGTGACTGCACCAGCAGAATAGTGAGTGCAGCTCTGGAGTATAATACAGGAGGTAACTCAGGATCAGTAATGTAATGTATGTACACAGTGACTGCACCAGCAGAATAGTGAGTGCAGCTCTGGATATAATAGCAGGAGGTAATCAGGATCGGTAATGTAATGTATGTACACAGTGACTGCACCAGCAGAATAGTAAGTGCAGCTCTGGAGTATAATACAGGAGGTAACTCAGGATCAGTAATGTATGTACACAGTGACTGCACCAGCAGAAAGTGAGTGCAGCTCTGGAGTATAATGCAGGAGGTAATTCAGGATCGTAATGTAATGTATGTACACAGTGACTGCACCAGCAGAATAGTAAATGCAGCTCTGGAGTATAATACAGGATGGACTAAATCACAGGATCAGTAATGTATGTCACAGTGACTGCACCAGCAGAATAGTGAGTGCAGCTCTGGAGTATAATACAGGAGGTAACTCAGGATCAGTAATGTAATGTATGTACACAGTGACTGCACCAGCAGAATAGTGAGTGCAGCTCTGGAGTATAATACAGGAGGTAACTCAGGATCAGTAATGTAATGTATGTACACAGTGACTGCACCAGCAGAATAGTGAGTGCAGCTCTGGAGTATAATACAGGATGGAACTCAGGATCAGTACAGTCATAATGTAATGTACACAGTGACTGCACCAGCAGAAAGTGAGTGCAGCTCTGGAGTATAATACAGGAGGTAACTCAGGATCAGTAATGTAATGTATGTGCACAGTGACTGCACCAGCAGAATAGTGAGTGCAGCTCTGGAGTATAATACAGGAGGTAACTCAGATCTCAGGATCAGTAATGTATGTATGTGCACAGTGACTGCAACAGCAGAATAGTGAGTGCAGCTCTGGAGTATAATACAGGAGGTAACTCAGGATCAGTAATGTAATGTATGTACACAGTGACTGCACCAGCAGAATAGTGAGTGCAGTCTGGAGTATAATACAGGATGTAACTCAGGATCAGTAATGTAATGTATGTACACAGTGACTGCACCAGCAGAATAGTGAGTGCAGCTCTGGAGTATAATACAGGATGTAACTCAGGATCAGTAATGTATATGTACACAGTGACTGCACCAGCAGAATAGTGAGTGCAGCTCTGGAGTATAATACAGGAGGTAACTCAGGATCAGTAATGTATGTACACAGTGACTGCACCAGCAGAATAGTGAGTGCAGCTCTGGAGTATAATACAGGAGGTAACTCAGGATCAGTAATGTAATGTATGTACACAGTGACTGCACCAGCAGAATAGTGAGTGCAGCTCTGGAGTATAATACAGGATGTAACTCAGGATCAGTAATGTAATGTATGTACACAGTGACTGCACCAGCAGAATAGTGAGTGCATCTCTGGAGTATAATACAGGAGGTAACTCAGGATCAGTAATGTAATGTATGTACACAGTGACTGTACCAGCAGAATAGTGAGTGCAGCTCTGGTGTAGAGCAGTTCTGAACATAGTTTAGCAGTTTAGTGTTTCTCCTGTTTGTCCCGTCTGCTCTTTGTAATAAATGACCCATCACATTTATTGCATTCAGGGAGTTGTAGTCCTGTCCTTGTGCCTGCTTACCTCTATATGTCGGTTTTATGGTCCCTGCTCACCGTGTTGCTGATCTGGGCTTAGTGGTAAGATGTTTGTGTTCTCTGATCCCCGGTCAGTGTCAGTGCAGCCGCCTCCTGTGTGTCTCTTGTGTGCGGCTCCGTCATCTCTGTCTTTCTTTCAGGTGCGCCCCCTGTGTGAGGATAGCGCCGGTGTTCACCTCGCTGAGTAATAAGTATCCGCAGGCCGTGTTTCTGGAAGTAGACGTACATCAGTGCCAAGTAAGTGACCTGCCCCCGACGCCGGGGATCTGCTCATTGTGGCCGTTCTGTCCCTGGCTTCTCTGCACACTTAATTCTGTCCTGTGACATCACCTGAGAGGTTTCCTTGAAGATGGAGAATGTGAGGGGTGACATTTTTAAAGGTTTCTTGCAGAAACACCCCAAAGGTGTAGCAAAACAATATTAGCCAAATTCCTAGTCATAACTTTACATGGCTTTCCTTCATTGAGTGAATTCATATGCAAATGAGGCTGAAGAGCTATTTGTAGGTCTGAAGCCTCAGTCACTCCAGCTCTTTTCTCTGCCCTAAGCCCTTTCCTTTGCCTGCTTCACTTCTCTGTTACCTGAAGCTGCCAAGCATAGTGTACTTTTCAGTCATGCAGGAGGGCGTGGTGCTGGGTGGAAAATAGAGTTGGAATGACGGTGGATGAATATTTATTTGTAGATCTGAAGATTGTGTCACTCCAGCTGTATTCGCTGCCTCCTGCTTGATTGACGGCTCTGTTACCTGAAGTCGCACAGCTTAGAGGCTATAAGTCAAACAGGAAGAGGCGGTATTGGGTGGCGGATGATCTGTTTGTAGATCTGAATCCTCCGTCACTCCAGCTCTATTCCCCGCCCAGTGCTGCCTCCTTCTGCTTGATTGA
This sequence comes from Allobates femoralis, assembly GCA_033576535.1. NCBI lineage: Eukaryota > Metazoa > Chordata > Amphibia > Anura > Aromobatidae > Allobates > Allobates femoralis. The sequence goes on from JARQOC010000003.1 coordinate 840,433,676, forward strand.
CAGCTCTGTTACCTGAAGTCACTCAGCATAGAGGCTGTCAGTCAAGCAAGAAGAAGTGCTGGGTGGAAAATAGAGGTGGAATGGCAGAGGATGAAGATCTATTTGTAGATCTGTAAATCTCCATCAAACCAGCTGTATTCCCTGCCTTGTTCTGCCGCCTTCTGCTTGATTTGCAGCCTTTATGCTGTGGAACTTCATGCAAAGGAGCTGTTAATTAAGCAGGAGGAGGCAACCCTGGGTGGAGAATAGAGCTGGAGAGACAGAGGCTTCAGATGTATAAATGGCTCTAAAGCCTCATTTACATATCAAGTCAAAGGCAGATTTCTCAATACAAAAATTACACTGAAGAGCTCTTTGTAGATCTGAAGCCTCTGTCACTCCAGCTCTATTCTCTGCCTATCACCGACTCCTGCTTGATTGACGGCTCTTTTGCATGAAGTCGCACAACATAGAGGCTGTCAGTCATGTAAGAGGAGAAGGTAGTGCCGGGCAGAAAATGGAGCTGGAGTGACTGAGGTTTAAGATCTACCATAACCCTTCTCCTTCATCTACATATCAGTTCAATGCTGCCTTCTCAGTGACGGAGGAGTGGACTGACCATGTCAAGGTATTGATGGGCTTGTCTGTGACGAAAGAGCAACGTGCGAATGTAAATGAAAAAGTTCTTGTTCATTTAGAAACCACAATACTCCTGTTTTAACTCAGGAAGAGTTCAGAAATCAATATTTGGTGGAATAACCATGATTTGTAATCACAGCTTTCATGAGTCCTAGCATGTTTTCCACCAGTCTTTCACACTATTGGGTGACCTTATGCCACTCCTGGTACAAACATTTAAGCAGTTCTTCTTTGTTTGATGACTTGTGATGATCTATCTTCCTCTTGATTACATTCCAGAGGTTTTCAATGGGGTTCAGGTCTGGAGATTGCCCTGGTCATGACCGGGTCTTGATGTGGTGCTCCTTCATCCACACATTGATTGACCTAGCTGTGTGGCATGGGGCAATGTCCTGCTGGTAAAACCAGTCCTCAGAGTTGGGGAGCATTGCCTGAGCAGAAGGAAGCAAGTGATTTTCAAGGATAACCTTGTATGCGGCCTGATTCATACGTCCTTCACAGAGATTTACCTGCCAATTCCAGCCTGAAGCATCCCCAGATCATCACCAATCCTCCACCAAATTTCACAGTGGGTGCAAGACACTATGGCTTGTACGCCTCTCGAGGTCTCCGTCTAACCATTAGATGACCAAATTTGAGCTTGGGCAAAGCTGAAAATTAAGGGTAAGTTCACACTTACCCGGCGTGTTTGTCGGCAGCAGCTGGCGGGTCCCGCCAGGAAGCTCCGGCGCCGTCCACCGGCTTCCTGGCGGGTATGTGCGGGCGGTATCCGGCGGCTGCCCAGCGGGTTCTCGGCGGAGATTCTGCAGCGGCTGGAAGCAGCACATGATTCTGCTTGCAGCCGCTGCAGAACCGGCCGGTTTTTAGAACATGGTCATTCTTTGCTAACCCGCTGGGAAACCTGCGGGTTAGCAACGGATGACGCTGGGTAACCGCCGGTGTGTGCACAGCCTTGGCGGGTTACATTAGTTTCAATGTTAATCCAAACGTCGGTTTGGATTAACATAAATTTAAATAAAACTAATGTATGCAAAACGGCGGTTTACACAGGTAAACCGCCGGAAACCCGCCCAGTGTGCACATACCCTTTGACTCCTCAGAGAAGATGACCTTACTCCAGTCCTCTATGGTCCAATCCTTATGGTCTTTGGCAATCTTCAGCCTGGCTCTCCTTTGCATCTCATTGATGAAAGGCTTTTTTTCTAGCTTTACATGACTTGAGCCCTGCATCTAGGAGCCTGTTACCAACTGTTGTTCCCGTGCACTTCACCCCAGCTGCCATTTGCCATTGCTTTTGTAGGTCACTTGATGTCATCCTGCAGTTGCTGAGTGACATTGGAATAAGATGATGGTCATCCCGGTCAGTGGAGGGTCACTTTCACCCTCTGCCGGTCTGTAGCTTTGCTGTCCCCAATGTCTGCTGCTTCACCTTGTTGTAATGGACTGCCGTGTTTGAAATTTTAAGGATGGAGGAAACATGTCGCTCACTGTATCCCTCTGCTAGTAAAGCCAGAACTGAGCCCTTCTTTTCTTTACTCAAGACTTTTCTTTTCATCTCCCTTGTCATGGTTAAAAGTTATTTTTCATTCAAATTACTTTTGGGCTATTCCTAGCACTTGTTTTGCCATCCAGCTTGTCCTATTGCAAGAGGATTGTGAAGACCACAGCAGTGTTTTTATACTTTCCCTCATTAAATAAGATTTAGTTCAGGTGATAACCTAATCAGAAACACATTAGGTAGAATGAGGTGTACATTGGTTGGAATTCAACTGACCCTGGAATGGAATGGCCGCCAGACATGGAGAGAAAACTGTGCAGTGGGCTCTTAATTTTTGCCAGAGATTGTGATCCTGTTATGTGACTGCAGTCGTTGTGAACAGTCACAGCGCACACGGTCAGGATTCTCCAGTGTGGTCACATGACTGCAAGTATATACTGTATGTTCCCCCCACTGTAATGGGGGTAGAATCTGTTGCTGTCACTGTTATGGGGGAGGGGGAATCTTTCCCAATTTTGTGCTAATGTCCTCCATCCTGAGCCTTTGAGGTGCGTATTTGTCCCCCCATCCTGGTGCATATGTGCTCTCCCCCATCCCATCTTGGTGTGTGTGTGTGTGTATCCCCCCCCCTCCCCATCTTGGGGGGGGGGGGGGGGGGGGTGTCCATCATGGTGTGTATGTGTACCCCCCATCTTGGTGTATATGTGTCGTGTCTCGCCCCCCCCCATCTTTGTGTATATGTGTGTGTGCCCCATATTGGTGTATATGTGTGCGTCCTTTCTTCCCCCACCCCCCCACCTTGGTGTATATGTATTGACCCCCTCCCCCATATCTCAGTAGTACCCTCTTGTTGCTGGTCACTGACACCTGGTGCTGGGATATCTGCTGATCCCTGTCCAGGACTATAGGGGTGGGGAGCAGGGAATACGTTTTTCTTCTTCTGAGGTCTGTTTTCAATAAAACGTTGCTGAAGACGTTACAGACGGCGATCTCCAGCGCCGTTATATTGAAGACAATCTGTAGAATCCTCACATGGCGCCGGCAGCAGCGCACGTCTAAGACTAGACTGTAAGATGTGATCGCACATGCACCGCGTCCGGGACCCTTGTGGAGAAGTCCTGAGGATTCTACAGTCTGCACATGCACTGCTGCCATTTTATTGAAGACAGAAAGCAGAAGCGTAATGTGTATTAAGTGCCCCCAGCGCCCTTAATCTGCCCACCTTGGCACTGGCTTCAGTGCAGAGATGTGGGCGGGTGATTATGGACCTGGAGAGCAGTGACTCTGCATTTACTTTAACCCCTTCCCGACCCAGGACGCAGCATATGCGTCCTCAAAACAAGTTCGTTCCCGACCTTGGACGCATATGCTGCGTCCTCGCCAGTTTCCCGTCCTGCAGCTCTATTAACCGCGGTCACTAAGGGGTTAATAGAGCCGCAGGTACGGAAGGACCTGCACTATACCCTAGGGGGCGTGGCTTAGCCCCCCCGGGGCTAGGACCGCTCCGATTGGCAGTGAAGTGAAAGTGAAACTGCCAATCGGAGTAATTGTAATATCTCACCAATGAAACTTGGTGAGATGTTACAATACAGTCAATGCCTGATGCTGGACAGCATCAGGCATTGGCTGGACAAGGGGCCCTTTGTCACCCCCCTCAGATCTGATTGGAGAGTGTCTCTCTCCAATCAAATGTGGGGGCGGTGTGGCCGATGAGTTCCCTCCCTCCGTCGTTCCCTGGCCCTCCGCTCTGCCCCGGGCCGCCGATGTGCCCCCTGCCCTCCGATCTCCCCCCTGTAGGTGATCTCCCCCCTGTGGGCTCCCCCCTGTGGGTGATCTCCCCCCCCTGTGGGCTCCCCTGCCCTGCGATCCCTCCTCATGCCTCCTGTGACCACCGCTGCCTGCGGTGATCACCTCCGCCCGTTCTCTTCCCGCTCCCTCTTCTTCCCGCTCCCTCTTCTTCCTCACCTGTCTTCTTTCTTCTCCTCTGTCCTCCGCTGTTCTCCCTCTTTCCTTCGGTCTTCTGCCTCTGTCCTCCGGTCTGCTGATCCCAGAGACTACAACAAGGGATCAAGTGTTCTCTTGTAGTCTCTGGGATCAGCGTCATTGTGCACGGTATGACAGACCATTGCCATACCGTACACCATGACGCTGATCCCAGAGACTACAACAAGGGATCAAGTGTCCTCTTGTTGTGGTCTCTGGGATCATTGTCTTGGTGAATTGTATGACAGATCATTGCCATACAGTGCACCATAACGCTGACCCCAGAGGCTGTAGGAAGAGGACACTTGATCCCTTGCTGCAGTCTCTGGATTGAGCAGTGGCGATCGAGCGTCGTGGGATCTTCGTTGTGGACTACGTCGGAGGCGATCGAGCGTCGTGGGACCTTCGTTGTGGACTACGTCGGATCTTTTTATAATAAAGATGGAGTCCGAATTGTGTCTGTGTTTTTTTTTCAAATAAAAAGATTTTTCTCTGTGTGTATTTATTGACTATTTACCGTACTAGAGATTCCTAATGGCGGGTCTAACATTGGCCCTATATTATGAATCTCGGGCTTAGTGCCAGCTGCCAATAAAAAGCTGGCATTAACCCCTTTATTACCCAGTTAGCCACCGGCACCAGGGCAACTGGAAGAGCGTGGGTACAGCGCCAGAAAATGGCGCTTCAATGAATGCGCCATTTTCTGGGGCGGCTGCGGGCTGCAATTCTCAGCATGGGGGGCCCAGAACGCTTGGGCCTCTCTATGCTGAGGATTCCAGCCCCCAGCTACCTAGTTGTACCTGGCTGGACCAAAAATATGGCGGAGCCCTATGTCATTTTTTTTCTAGAAATAATTCTAGAAATAAAAAAAAAATAGGCTTCGCTGTATTTTTGGTTCCAGCCAGGTATGACGAGGCAGCTGGGGGCTGGTGGCAGTCCGTAGCTGCCAAGTTGTACCTGGCTGGACCAAAAATATGGCGGAGCCCCATGCCATTTTTTTCCTTCTACCAATAAAATGACAAGGAGCTTTGCCTTATTTTTGGATGCCAGCCAGGTACAACTTGGCAGTTGGGGGGCTGCAATCCTCATCGTGGAGAGACCCAAATGTTGTGGCCCCCCACGCTGCAAATTGCAACCCACAGCCACCACAGAAAATAGCACATTAGAGGTGCCATTTTCTGGTGCTGTACCCCAACTCTTCCAGTTGCCCTTGTGCTGAAGGCAATGCTAGTGGCACACAGGGGTTCTCCATACGCGACATGGAGTCCGCTAACAATTCCAATTGTTAGCGGACACCATGTCGCGTATGGAGAGCCCCTGTGTGCCTAAACATTGGAGCTCCCCCACAAGTGACCACATTTTGGAAACTAGACCCCCCAAGGAACGTATCTAGATGCATAGTGAGCACGTTGAACCCCCAGGTGCTTCACAAATTGATCCGTAAAAATGAAAAAATACTTTTTTTGTGGAAACAAAGTACTTTTTCATTTTTACGGATCAATTTGTGAAGCACTTGGGGGTTCAAAGTGCTCACTATGCATCTAAATAAGTTCCTAGGGGGGTCTAGTTTCCAAAATGAGGTCACTTGTGGGGGAGCTCCAATGTTTAGGCACACAGGGGCTCTCAAAACGTGACATGGTGTCCGCTAACAATTTGAATGGAAAATCAACTCAAATTGTTAGCGGACACCATGTCACGTTTGGAGAGCCCCTGTGTGCCTAAACATTGGAGCTCCCCTACAAGTGACCCCATTTTGGCAACTAGACCCCCCAGGGAACTTATCTAGATGGGTGGTGAGCATTTTAAACGCCCCAGTGCTTCACAAATTAATCTGTAAAAATGAGAAAAGAACATTTTTGTGGAAATAAAAGTACTTTTTCATTTTTACAGATTAATATGTGAAGCACCTGGGGATTGAAAGTGCTCACTATGCATCTAGATATGTTCCTTTGGGGGTCTAGTTTCCAAAATGGGGTCACTTGTGGGGGAGCTCCAATGTGGAGACGCACAGGGGCTCTCCAAACGCAACATGGTGTACGCTAACAATTTGAGCTCGTTTTGCATTCAAATTGTTAGCGGATACCATGTCGCGTTTGGAGAGCCCCTGTGCGTCTCCACATTGGAGCTCCCCCACAAGTGACCCCATTTTGGAAACTAGACCCCCAAAGGAACATATCTAGATGGGTAGTGAGCATATTGAACCCCCAGGTGCTTCACAAATTGATCCATAATAATGAAAAAAGAAAATTTTTGTGGAAAAAAAAGTGCTTTTTCATTTTTATGGATGAATTTGTGAAGCACCTTGGGGTTCAAAGTGCTTACTATGCATCTAGATACGTTCCTTGGGGGGTCTAGTTTCCAAAATGGGGTCACTTGTGGGGAGCCCCAATGTTTAGGCACACAGGGGCTCACTAAACACAACATGGTTACAGCTAACAATTTGAGCTGATTTTTATTCTAATTGTTAGCGGACACCATGTCGCGTTTGGAGAGCCCCTGTGTGCCTAAACATTGGAGCTCCCCCACAAGTGACCCCATTTTGGAAACTAGACCCCCCAGGGAACATATCTAGATGGGTAGTGAGCATATTGAACCCCCAGGTGCTTTACAAATTGATCTGTGAAAATGAAATAAAATTTGTGAAAAAAAAAGTACTATTTTAGCCTAAATTTTTTCGTTTTCACATGGCAACAGCATAAAATTCATCCTAAAATTTGTTGGGCAATTTCTCCTGAGTACACCGATACCTCATATGTGGTCATAAACCACTGTTTGGGCGCACGGCAGGGGTCAGAAGGGAAGGAGCGCAATTTCACTTTTTGAATGTAAAATTAGCTCCAAAATTCAAATTGTGCTCCTTCCATTCTGAGCACTGCCGTGCGCCCAAACAGTGGTTTATGACCACATATGAGGTATCGATGTACTCGGGAGAATTTGCACAACACATTTTAAGATCCATTTTATCCTGTTGCCCATGTGAAAATGAAAGAATTGAGGCTAAAAGAACATTTTTGATAAAAAAAATTAAAATATCCATTTTTTGTTTCCACTTTGCTTTAGTTCCTGTGAAGAACCTGAAGGGTTAATAATCTTCTTGAATGTAGTTTTGAGTAGCTTGAGGGGTGCAGTTTTTGGAATGGTGTCACTTTTGGGTGTTTTCTGTCATGTATACCCCTCAAAAGGACTTCAAATGTGATGTGGTCACTAAAAAAAATGGTTTTGTAAATTTTGGTTGAAAAATGAAAAATTGCTGATGAACTTTGAACCCTTATAACGTCCTAACAAAAAATTTTTTTTTTTCCAAAATTGTGCTGATGTGAAGTAGACATGTGGGAAATATTATTTACCGTATATACTCGTGTATAAGCCGACCCGTGTATAAGCCGACCCCCCTACTTTTGCCCCCAAAACCTGGGAAAACCTATTGACTCGTGTATAAGCCGAGGGTGGACTCCAGCACAGGTATACAGCCCCCAGCAGTGTGGTATATAGGCCCCCCAATGGTAGTATACAGCAGCCTCCCCAGTGGTAGTATACAGCAGCAGCCCCAGTGGTATATACAGCAGCAGCTCCAGTAGTTAGTATACAGCAGCCCCAGAGGTATATACAGCCCCAGTGGTAGTATACAGCATCCCCAGAGGTATATACAGCCCCAGTGGTAGTATACAGCATCCCCACAGGTAGTATACAGCAGCCCCAGAGGTAGTATACAGCAGCCCCAGAGGTAGTATACAGCAGCCCCAGAGGTAGTATACAGCAGCCCCAGAGGTAGTATACAGCAGCCCCAGAGGTAGTATACAGCAGCCCCAGAGGTAGTATACAGCAGCCCCAGAGGTAGTATACAGCAGCCCCAGAGGTAGTATACAGCAGCCCCAGAGGTAGTATACAGCAGCCCCAGAGGTAGTATACAGCAGCCCCAGAGGTAGTATACAGCAGCCCCAGAGGTAGTATACAGCAGCCCCAGAGGTAGTATACAGCAGCCCCAGAGGTAATATACAGCAGCCCCAGTGGTAGTATACAGCAGCCCCACAGGTATATACAGCCCCAGTGGTAGTATACAGCAGCCCCACAGGTATATACAGCCCCAGTGGTAGCATACAGCCCCAGAGGTATATACAGCCCCAGTGGTAGTATACAGCAGCCCCACAGGTATATACAGCAGCCCCAGAGGTATATACAGCCCCAGTGGTAGTATACAGCCCCAGTGGTAGTATACAGCCCCAGTGGTAGTATACAGCAGCCCCAGAGGTATATACAGCAGCCCCAGAGGTATATACAGCAGCCCCAGAGGTATATACAGCAGCCCCAGAGGTATATACAGCAGCCCCAGAGGTATATACAGCAGCCCCAGAGGTATATACAGCAGCCCCAGAGGTATATACAGCAGCCCCAGAGGTATATACAGCAGCCCCAGAGGTATATACAGCAGCCCCAGAGGTATATACAGCCCCAGTGGTAGTATACAGCAGCCCCACAGGTATATACAGCCCCAGTGGTAGTATACAGCAGCCCCAGAGGTATATACAGCCCCAGTGTAGTATACAGCAGCCCCACAGGTATATACAGCCCCAGTGGTAGTATACAGCAGCCCCAGTGGTATATACAGCCCCAGTGGTAGTATACAGCAGCCCCAGAGGTATATACAGCCCCAGTGTAGTATCCAGCAGGCCCAGTGGTAGTATGCAGCCCCCCCTCCTTAATATGCGTCCCCCAGTATTAATAAACAGCCCCCCCCTCCTTATCATGTCCCCCCCCCGGCTGCGGCAGCTGTTAAAATAACAAACACTGTATACATCACCTTCCGACGCAGCTCTCCGCTCCTCCGGTCCTCAGCGTCTCCGCTCGCGGCTTCTTCCTTGATGTGCCGGCTTGTGACCGCGCGCAGGAAATGACGTCATCTCCTGCGCCCGGTCACATGACACCGGCACAACAAGGAAGAAGAAGCCGCGAGCGGAGAGCTGCGTCGGAAGGTGATGTATACAGTGTTTGTTATTTTAACAGCTGCCGCAGCCGGGGGGGACATGATAAGGAGGGGGGGGCTGTTTATTAATACTGGGGGACGCATATTAAGGAGGGGGGGCTGTTTAGTGCAATATGCACGCATCCCCCCGCCGCTGATGGACAGGGGGATGCCGTGCATATTCATTGCACTAATGAGGCGGCCCCACGTGACCGCCTGCGGTCACCGCGGCCCCCTCCTGCCTCCTCCAGCCCCCGGTCACAGCTCCCCCCCCCACAGCATACCGTATGACCCGTGTATAAGCCGAGGGGGGACTTTTCAGCCCAATTTTTGGGCTGAAAAACTCGGCTTATACAAGAGTATATACGGTAATAACTTTTTTCTGTCACATATCTCTCTTGTTTATCAGAAAAAAAAATAAAAAATGTGAAAATTGTGAAAATTTTCAAACTTTTTGCCATATTTTTAATTTTTTCACAAATAAACGCAAAAATTATCGACTTAAATTTAATACTAGCATGAAGCCCAATATGTCACGAAAAAACAATCTCAGAATCGCTAGGATCGGCTGAAGCGTTCCCGAGTTATAACCTCATAAAGGGACACGGGTCAGAATTGCAAAAAAGGCCAAGGTCTTTAGGGTCAAAATAGGCTGGGTCCTGAAGGGGTTAATAGCAGGCATGTGTTCAACCCAGTGCCAGCTTCTGCTTCCTGTGACCGCAGACACCAATCTGTTCTTAATAAACTCATTATTAAAAGTCTACAGGTTATAAACTAAAAATAAATCTACCTATTTTAGTCTTTAAATTCAGATCGGGAACAAAAATGGACAAGGCATTCGAGAAACACATTGTGGAGAATTAGCCACCGAACCTGGCAGCTCTACAGCGCCTCTTGTTAAATTCAGGCTAGTCAGGGAACTACCTGAGGGTAAAAGATCTGCAGCTGCTATGTTGGTGCTGGTTTATCAAGGCACCCCTCAGTGATTGTGGAATATGCTTTCCAGTGCCAGGACAAAGCATATATAATCACCACCACCCCGTCACTGAGCGGAGGCCTTGGGTAACCCCAATTGCCGCCACTAGTTCTTCGTTTAATATAAGTCCGGTCTGTAAACGGGCTTATATCGGTCAGAAACCAACCCAGGTAGCGTTAAGTGAGCGCACGGACGTGGGGAGTCGTCGCGAAGATAAAAAGAAGAACTCAAGATTAAATTTATTAATACACTAGAATATTATGTAGAGAGTTAAGATATTACAAAGGTTAGTCAGTTATGCAAATAAAAGATAAATGGAATACACACAGAATTACACACACATGTGATCAGTTACCTTAATGCTGATGGCACCACAAGGGCAGCATGGGCCAACCTGGTTCCTGGGTACCCTCTGGCTTGATGTAATTATACCTCTTCAGAAGAATACCAAGATGGAGAAGAACATTTTTATACTGTAAGAGGCCTTGCCATCTCTCATCCATCTCCTGTCTCTGGGATGTCTCATAACTCCCACCCCCCTGAGTTGAGATATACAAAAGTTATTATTGGCCATAACTATGCCTGCGAATGTCATAGGTGGAAGACAATGTTCTCATATTTTCAGTTACGATTTTAGCTTTTCAATATGACAAATGACTACTCTGCTGGTATCCTACTGGCCAATATCAAGTTTAGGGAGCTACCATGGTCCTGCGCTTATTTGAAATATGTGCTAGGATCGTCTGAATTTCTGGATGTGATATTTTGCTTGACATTTTTATAGAAACGACGCTCACGAGATATTAAGTTATTCTTCGGCTCCACGTGTCTGAGCTGAGTGAAAGAATTTCCTTTCAGTCTGATTGAAGGAGATTAGGTTTGTCACTTCTGTGCAGATCATGGAGTCTTCCCTTATATAATTGCAGGGAGGTTTCATTGTCACCTAATCTCCATTTCACAGGAAGCTCTATTGTGTGACCATTTGGTGGTTGTTTAACATATTCCCTTTCCCAGTGATGACTAGCCTCAGGCCAAAAAGCTGTATGATTGAAGCGAGACATGGCAGCACCTGAACAACATGGCTGCCACTGGCATACTGCTCAGTCCCCACACATATTGCTTATACCTTCCACACATCCACTGATGGTAAAGATGGACTTGGGTGTGTACAGCGCTGGTTAGTGCTATTATCCAGATTTGTGTTTTGTCGCTGAATCTGTTTCTTTTTTGCCGTTTTTTAGGGGACGGCTGCAGCCAATAACATATCTGCAACACCTACATTTTTATTCTTTCGAAATAAAGTGAAAATCGACCAGTACCAGGGGGCCGACGCCTCCGGCCTCGAAGAGAAGATCAAACAGCACCTAGAAAATGATCCCGGGAACAACGAGGACACCGATATCCCCAAAGGCTACGTATGTAATAAGTTACAGGACAAACCCCCTGCTGCCTTTTGTCTTTGCCACCGTTTCTCCTCTCGCCTTTGTCTTTGCCGCCATCCCCTCCTCTCACCTTTCTTCTTGTCGCCATCCTCCGCGCCTTTTTTCCTTGCCGCCACCCCTCTTGCCTTTTCTCCTTGGCGCCGCGCCCCCCTCTCGCCTTTTCTCCTTGGCGCCGCGCCCCCCTCTCGTCTTTTCTCCTTGGCGCCACCCTAAGAAGGAATTGTATGAAAGGTCTATCATACATGCAGCCGCCATTTCTTGCTGCATTGGTCTACAGCAGAGGTCCCCAACTCCAGTCCTCAGGACCCACCAACAGGTCATGTAGTCAGGATTTCCCTAGCCTTTGACAGCTGGTAATTTGATCTCCTGCACGGGTGATGATTCCAACTGTAAAATGGTAAGGAAATCCTGTACACCTGCACTGTTGGTGGGTCCTGAGGACTGGAGTTGGGGAACTTTGGTCTGCAGAATCTGCAGTGACTCCACGAGGATTCAATCACTACCTAATGTGTAAATCCAGAGCCCTCCAATCTAGTCATCAGTGGGATCCACATGGTGCGCCCCCAGAAATTGAGGGTGTTTTGAGTGCAAGAACGTCATCGCTTTGTGCTGCTTTGTTGCTTTGTGTTACTTTCTATCTTTTTTGCCCTTTTCCTGTTTCTCTTATGTTTTCTGCTTCTCTCCTTTCCCTTGTAGATGGACTTAATGCCCTTTATCAATAAAGCCGGGTGTGAATGCCTCAACGAAAGCGACGACCACGGCTTTGAAAACTGTTTACGGAAAGACCCGACGTACCTCGAATCGGACTGCGATGAGCAGGTGAGTGGCGGCACTTTCCATGGCGCTCACACTTATATGCGGGTCCCCAGGTGACCTGACACGAAGTCCATGAGCTTCTGTACGGGGAGGGAACATATATCTGTGCTCCCTTCTTTGCAATTCCTATTGGCTGAAGGTCAGGTGCCAAAGGTTGTGCCTGCGGTTTATGATGGAGCTGATGACCTGGGAGGGATTGAATATAGACTTAAGGAGATCAGGGTCGGTTGACGCCGCTCACTTCCACATTGGGAGGTGATCTGATGTCTGCACATATACTGGTGATGATGTTTGTATGTTATTTTCAGCGTCCTCGATGCCGGACCTCCCTTTTGACCACTTATTTTTTGTTCTCCTTGGAAATCCATCTAATTTTCTTTCTCTTCCCTCTCCCCTGCCCCTCAGCTCCTGATCACGGTAGCTTTTAACCAGCCGGTAAAGTTGTACTCCATGAAGCTCCAAGGCCCAGATAACGGTAAGTGTATTACGCCAGCACGTCTTCATGCAGCTCATTCATGTGTAGTCTGTATCACTCCGTTCTTGGTGGCACCAAGTCACATGAGATTATTTAAGGACACCTCTGACCGGGACTTGTAACACCTTGTCGGGCCGTAGTACGAGCGTCCTACATTCAGGCCTCAGACACTCCTTTTTCACATTCTCTGTTATTTTTGGACTATAAGACGCTCCTTACCATAAGTCACACCCTAGATTTAGGCAGCTTAAAGTAGGAAAAACATACCCGGTGATGTAAAGAGGGGTCATTAGCACTAATTTAAATGTAATGGGGTAGAATAGGAAAGTAATACATCTAATAGTGTTTCTTTGCAGGGTGTATTATGCACACACAACTTTGCTACATGAAAACTATATGCACCTGTAGACACACACAGCTCTGCTACAAGCAAACTACACTATTATTTATTTATATAGCACGGTTAATTCATTGGTGCTGTACATGAGAAGGGGTTACATACAAATATAAATTACAATGAACAAACTAACAACGACAGAGAGGTACGGAGACGACCCTGCCCTCAGGGCCTTACATTCTACGGGGTAATAGGGAGAAGACAGGTTGGAGTTGCAGCAACTATGTAGTAATAGGGTTATTGCAGGCTGTATAGATACTCTCAGCTCTGCTACATGAACGCAACATGCATGTATAGAGGCGCACGCACACATACATGCACTTAGACATACACACGCAGGCACGTACAGATGCACGCGCAGGCACATATAGACACACACACTCTACCACATCTTGCATCTCTTGATCGGGGTCTGAAACAAGGCTGCTCTACGTGAGCAGCAAAGGACCTTCTACATAGTTAACTTTAGGACCTTTCAGGTCATCTGATCAGTTACATGACCTGAAAGGCCCTAAAGATAAACAATTAGAAGGTGCTCCAGCCTCCGTTCAGGTCATGGTAGCTTCCACTCCTGCTCTGCACCGATCACATAGATCAGTACAGAGCAGGAGAGGACAGCTCTGTGATTGGGGAGGACGTGGTGTCAGCGTTCTCCTCCATCACAGGAAGCTACCGCCGGTCTATAAGATGCACACACTTAACGTGAGTTTTTATTGTAGTGCGTCTTATAGTCTGAAAAATACTGTACTTGTCATGTTACAATCATTGTAACAGTTTTTCAACCAGAGGCATAACTATTTATTTGTTAGCTAAGATTTTTTGGTATTGATCTCCCATGAGGCAGGAACTGGTTGCCTTCTATTTGACCCAAGGTAGGAAAGAAACATATTTCTACTATGGGACATCAGTGAGGGTGAAAGCAGCCGCCTCATCCTCTTGTGTGACGTTGGCTGGTAGGGGTGGTTGCCACCTTCTCCCGTGTGGCGCTGGCTGGGGGAAGCAGCCACCTTCTCCTTCCGTGTCGTGCCGGTTGGAGGAAGGAAGCAGCCACCTTCTCCCATGTGGTGCCGGCTGGAGGAAGGAAGCAGCTACCTTCTCCTGCGTGGCGCCGGCTGGAGGAAGGAAGCGGCCACCTTCTCCTCCCACGTGGCGCCGGCTGGAGGAAGGAAGCAGCCACCTTCTCCTCCCGCGTGGCGCCGGCTGGAGGAAGGAAGCAGCCACCTTCTCCCGTGTGGCGCCGGCTGGAGGAAGAGGAAGCAAGCCACCTTCTCCTCCTGCGTGGTGACGGCTGTAGGAAGTGGCCACCTTCTCCTCCCGCGTGGCGCCGGCTGGAGGAAGGAAGCAGCCACCTTCTCCTCCCGTGTGGCGCCGGCCAGAGGAAGGAAGCGGCTGCCTTGTCCTGCGTGGCGCTGGCTGGAGGAAGGAAGCGGCCACCTTCTCCTCCCGTGTGGCGCTGGCTGGAGGAAGGAAGCGGCCACCTTCTCCTCCCGTGTGGCGCCGGCTGGAGGAAGGAAGCGGCTGCCTTCTCCTCCCGCATGGCGCTGGCTGGAGGAAGGAAGCGGCCACCTTATCCCGCGGCCACCTTCTCCAATAAAGGTGAATGGATGAGTTGATTCTCACAGGTTTGGACCTTACTAATATGCCATACATGTGCTCACACCTTCCCCCATTAGCCAACTGCAAGCTCCGATTGCAGCAGTTACACCCCGTGGGCGCTGCTGTCAATTATGACTACGGCATTTAGGAGGTTTGAGTGCTGCGATCGGAGTTTGCTTAGGTTTATCATTTGGAGAGTGTTGCAGAAACCTTTACCTTCTGGCCATTTATTTGAATGGAATTAAAAAGTGATCCTCTGCACACTAAACATAATATATGACATAATGGCTAAAAGATTGTATGACTAGCATATAAGAAACTAATGCAAATTTAGAAGAGGAAAATTGATATTGCAGAAACTGCTTCATGATACAACTTGAAAAATGAGAATCTTAGTTGATGCATTGGCCGTTGCAAGTAAGCCCGATAACCTCTGTCAAGGTGCTCTTATGTATATCGGGTCCCTATCTCCCTTACCTTATGCCTCTGTCTGTGGTACAAATGCATATGAGGGTATAAGCCTCTGAGTGCAATTAAAACCTATTTGTACGGGTGTGGTAGGAAGTTTGACTACAATAAGATGGTGGAAAGAACATAGCCTAGTCAAGATTAGCCATCAGGGGAAGGGTGCTCAGTGAAAAACTTTAATACAATAATTTAAAGATCACTGGTACACAGGTGTCCCAGTCAGCTTTCTATTATTAATTTATTTGAATGGAGCTTGAAAATGAATAAAAATCACTTGCAGCAAATCTGTGTGTTGTGACCATCTCCCCAGTGAGGGGCGTGAGCACATCACACCTCTGACAATCCCCCTCCATCTGGTAATCTGATATCCCTGATGACATTGGATTATATCAATATCATCAACTTGTCATTATGGAGAACTGGTCTTCCCCTTTCCTGACTAAACCTGTATTTCTCCGCAGGTCAAGGTCCAAAGTTTGTAAAAATCTTCATAAACCTCCCGCGCTCCATGGACTTTGATGAAGCGGTGAGGAGTGAACCGACCCAAGCGCTGGAGATGACGGCAGACGACATTAAGGAGGACGGCATCGTGCAGCTCCGCTACGTGAAGTTCCAGAATGTAAACAGTGTAACGGTGAGTGACGTGGCCTGCGGGGTCCAGAACGTGTTCATACAGCGGGACCTTCCCGTCTATTGCAGTGGAGCGCGTTCAGCCATTTTTAGGATCTTGCTTCTTGTGGCATTGCACATGAGCTGGTGCAATACTACAGTTCCCAGCATGCTGTGCATCTAAAGGGAGTTTTAGTTTTTCCCAGCTTCATAGGTTGTTGTCAGCACAACTGTGGTCGGCTTCAAAAGTGTAAATATGTCCCCATAGCTTTCCCGGGTTCGCTTGTAGATAAAATCTGGAGGGTGTTTAACAGATACATATGGGCGGGCAAAACCCCACGAGTCTCTAGGCGGGTCCTTTACCTACCGTTAGAGCAGGGGGGAATGGGCGCTGCAAAATTATTGGACTATGACAGAGCCCTATTATTAGAGGAGGCCACGTCTTGGTGGACCCTACCCCCCACCCGCATTTGGGGTGGACTCAGATCGAAGCGCACTACTCCCCTGCGGGGTCTCTCCGCCAATTGTTGGCCTCTGGGTCGCCTGGAATGGTTCCCCCCCTCCCCCCCTTCCTTGCTGGGAACTATGCGGGAGTTGTTGTCCTGCTGGAGGGCTTCCCTGCGGGAATGGTCTCCTTTGCCCCCTGGATGTTGTCCCTCTCAGGGCTCTCCAGCGTTATATCCCTACCCTAACGGAGGAGCTTGGATTGAAGTGGGTGGGTGACCTGTTTGAGAGTGGCGCGCGCCTATCCTTTGAGAAATTCTGTTATAAAAAATTTCCGGGGGGCCACTTACCTTTCCTCCAGTTTCTTCAAGTGCAGCACTTCTTTAATTTTAACTCCTACCTGGATGATTTAAAAACCGTCCCATGTGGTTCAGCTCTGAAAAAATTGTATTTTATCAGACCCTAAGATATGTCGGATCTATCAAGATCTAGTGGGAAAACTGGATTATATGCTTCGCTGGGAGGAGGACTTGGGGCTCTTGGTAAGACTGGTATGCTGCTGTCCCTTTCATGAGAAAGGCGACCAGGTGCATTAACCGTGTGGAGAGCCTCAAAAAAAAATCACCTCTGATGGTATTTTACACCCTCCCGAGTCTCACTTTTTGGGACGGGCCTGTCCCCTATGTGTTGGAGAAAAGGTTTAATGCCACATATGTGGTGGACGTGCCCTAAGACTTCCCAGTTCTGGGCTCTGGTCGCGAGCTTGCTCAGATCAGTCTCAGGAGTGAATGAGATCTCGTCCCCCCCCCAATTGGCTATTTTAAATATCGGCATCGACTGTTATCCTCCTATACTTCACTGCACAGTCTCTTACATTTTAACAGCTGCTCGGCTGTGTCTGACGGCAAAGTGGAAAACCACCTCGCCTCCCTCCATCTCTGAAGTTGCTCAAAGAATAAATCTTATATTCCAAAATAATAATAAAGCTTTATTTATATAGCACCAACATATTCCGCAGCGCTTTACAATGTAGGGTTAGAGTACAGAAAATACAGTAAGTAATTACAGTAGAGAACAAATAAAGTACAATAATTGGATACAAAACAATAGGTATAGAATCAATGTGAAAAAAAAATACAATAAATAAAGCAAGAAATGAAGGTGACCCTGCTCAAAAGAGCTTACAATCTAAAACGGGATAGGGGTTGCACAAGGTACAGGGCTTATTGCACTGATAGTCCAGGCATCTTGAGGAAATGGGGTATAGGGCTAAGCTTACATGGATGGTCATTATACAGTCTGTGTAGACCTTTATGGTTTGGTGGAGTTTGTAGAAGAGTAATGTCCAGAGGATAGCCCATTCACTGTCTAAAGTACAATGGACTTCTATTAGGGAGTATGATAGGCAAAATGAATATTACTTGGTTCTGGAGCTGGAGCACAAACGCAAGACAATTGAGCACTGGCACATTTGGGCATCGCACTCTTTGGCTTCCCCAGAACTAAGCGACATATTAGATCTTCATGACCTATGGTGTTTTCATTGGTATATCACGACTCACTTGGTGCTCTTGGTCAACTCCTAAACCCCCCCCCCCCCCACTCTCTCCCGCTCCCTACCCTCTGTCCCCTCACTTCCTTTCTCCCTTATCCCTATCCCCACTTTCACACTTCACTTGTCTTCATGTTATTTGGGATGTATTTTCCCATTATTCCTGGTGTTCCTATGTTTATGTATATGGACAAAAGTTCAATTAAAAATATTTAATGATAAAAATAAAAGTGTAAATATGTCGAACGGGCAAACTTTTAATAAGCGACAAATTGCTCGTATACTCTATTCAACGGTATTCCTTGTAAGATGATGGGAATTAACCCTTTATCTTGGTAAGATTTGGTTGTATATCACTGCAGAACTGGGTGAATAATTGAACAAATTGCTGCAGCCTTCTTCAATCTTAGGCACGGAGGTCAGAACCCCAGGGATCATTACATGATGACATATTGGGGTGTTTTCTACCACAGATGAGGGTTTTGTTGAGAGGTCAAAGGTAAATTTCAGAATTTTTGAAAAAATTTGGCAGAGTGAAAGTCCTGCTATAAAATATTTTGGGGTTCTCCGGGTTTGGAAGTGATGGTGTCCGGTCATCTGACTCACCTTATGCATATCAGACCATGCTTCCAAGGTGTCTGGTTAGGTCAGTGAATAGAAGTCAACTGAGGCCCCCACACCTGCAGGCTACACCACAAATGTTTGGGCTATTTCACAGTTAACCCTCAACAGGCCACACCAGCACGCATTGATAGAAGCAAAGTTAGGTTCAGGTGAATGAAGCTAAATTAAACTTGGCCTAAGGGCAGAGTGTGATAACTGTGTGTGTGAACAGTTACTAAAATTTACTACCGTCAATGCAGATGGAAACAGACAGAATCTGACGTGCACGGCAAAGTGGTGGTCAGCCACTAGACCATTCAAAGTGAAGAAAAAAAGGGGGGAGCCAGCAGTCAAATTTTTTTTTTTTTAAATAAATTGTGTAAATACACATATTGTTTCCATACTGCACAGTGATGAGACATTTCGCAAAAGATTAAATAATCTTTTGAGCCACTCTTCCACGTCTATTCACTGACCTAACCAGACACCTTGGAAGCATAGTCTGATATGCATAAGGTGAGAGATTGCTTTATATCACTTATATCACTCATTTTATATGTATTTTGCTGTTTTAGGACACAACAAAAATTAAAAATTTATAGAATAGGACCACTCTATCTGGGACATTCCTTGACGTGGAAGAGTGGCTCAAAGGATTACCGTATATACTCGTGTATAAGCCGACCCGTGTATAAGCTGACCCCCCCCCCCTACATTTGCCCCCAAAATCTGGGAAAACCTATTGACTCGTGTATAAGCCGAGGGTGGACCCCAGCACAGGTATACAGCCCCCAGCAGTGTGATATACAGGCCTCCCCAGTGGTAGTATACAGCCCCCAGCAGTGTGGTATGCAGCAGCCTCCCCAGTGGTATATACAGGCCCCAGCAGTGTTTCAGCAGCCTTCCCAGGGTATATTCAGCAGCCTTCCCAGGGTATATACAGCAGCAGCCCCAGGGTATATACAGCAGCAGCCCCAGGGTATATACAGCAGCAGCCCAGGGTATATACAGCAGCAGCCCCAGGGTATATACAGCAGCAGCCCCATGGTATATACAGCAGCAGCCCCAGGGTATATACAGCAGCAGCCCGAGGTATACAGGCCCCCCCATGCTCCGTAAACCTGTAAAGGAAGATGATTATACTTATCACTGTCCCGCTGCCGTCCCCGCTCTGCATCGCGCTCCTCCATCTGCATCGCGCTCCTCCATCTTCATTCACCGACTTCCTGTGTTCTGCGCCAACAATGACGTCATTGTCGGCGCCGACAGGAAGCCGGAAGATGGAGGAGCGCGATGCAGATGGAGGAGCGCGATGCAGAGCGGGGACGGCAGCGGGACAGTGATAAGTATAATCCTCTTCCTTTACAGGTTTACGGAGCATGGGGGGGGGCCTGTATACTGATGGGGGGGCCTGTATACCTCAGGGGGGGGAGGGGACGCCCGTATAGTGACTCGCGTATAAGCCGAGGGGGGAACTTTTCAGCCCAATTTTTGGGCTGAAAAACTCGGCTTATACGCGAGTATATACGGTATTTAATCTTTTGCGAAATGTCTCATCATTGTGCAGTATGGAAACAATATGTGTATTTACACAATTTATTTTTTAAAAATTTTTCTGACTGTGCTGGCTCCCCCTTTTTCTCTTGACTTTCTGTAGTACCTTTTCATGTCAATATATTACAATGCGAGGGGGGAAGTTACTATATTTAAAAACTGAAGTGGATTGAAGTGACTGATTCCATCTGAAGAGCCACCCCTATGACTAAACGCGCAGGTACCTAATGCAAACGGCTACTCATCGAAGGTGCTTTTTAGGATAAATGCATTATCATTATTATTATTTTGAACCACATTGTTGATCTAAATAACCTTGGGGACGGTTTAAAATTAAAAAAGGACATGACCGGTTCCCTTTGGTGTGAATATCCAGCTCATTCATGGGGTGACGGAGGTCAGCGGCGCCCATAAAACCCAATAATAAAGTTGGGTTCACCCAGAAATCGCCATCTTGGAATAGATTGCGCACAATTATGACCAGGTCATACTATAATGTAGGAGCGCTCCACGCATTTCGAGCAGTCCCCTTCGCACATACATTGCATTTTGTGACTATCGTTCACATTCTTTTGGTAATCTCCTTTACAATCTAAACTCTGCTCAGAAAGTTCCCGGGCAGTGAGGGCCGCTGTGTGAAGGTCCTTTTTCCTGGCCCTAATTGGCGGGGCCGCGTCGGGCTCATTAGCCTGCTTCATTGCTCCGGCTCTCGTAGATAAATTATTTTTAAGTTTCATTTCCGCTCCGTATCCTCCACCAGCCTCGAAATAAGCCATTCTGCGGCGCGGCGCACAGGTGGCTGCTCCAGAATGACATTGCTAGGACAGCTCCAATTTGCGAAATCTGTGAAATCTGCTCGGCTAATTGATATGTGAACTAATTAAATTATGTCTTTTATTGCTCGGCCACCTGATCCCACAAAAGTGCGTTCACACCAGATTTATCACGTCTATCCCCCTGTGTCTCCCTAACCGGCCGCTAATCCTTCTTCTTTCAGCTATTTGTCCAGTCCAATCAGGGTGACGAAGAGGCGACAAGAATCACATACTTCACTTTTATCGGGACCCCCGTACAGGCAACAAATATGAACGACTTCAAGAGGGTGAGTGAGGGGCCACGGATGGGAAGCAGTCAACTTCATAGTTGCAAATATCTGGCTTTTGTGGAATATATGCAGAATGGTGTAAAATGCAGAATCCTCAGATGGACAGGATGGGGGGGGGGGGTGGAGATGAAAAACAAAGGTACAAAAACAAAAAAATACTCAGTCGGGAAGGGGTTACACCAGGGGTGTCTTAACTACATGCACCCACGTGCTCAAAGGTTTCCATACTCCGGCAGATGGTTAATTGTTGGGTGAAGCCATTTATTGTCAAACTACTGTGTTTTCGCTTTATAAATCATGACAACCAAAAACATCCAAATGACCCAAAAGATCTTATATTCTGGTGATAACATGCACAGACGACACAAATGGGGTTGAATGACTAATAAGGGTAACATCCTCACCTGTGCCCCTGTTTGCTTGTAATCAGTGTATGTCCATAAAAGCTGAGTGAGTTTCTGGGATCCAGACAGACTCTTGTATCTTTCATGTAGCTACTGACAAATACAGCCGGTCAAATAGTGACCTTGTCTTTACGAATGGGATCCTAAATGGTAAGGTTTCTCTTTGTGGAGAGCGACATACCAGGGTAAGCAGACTAATAAGCCATGCAATGCTCCTCTGGGAAATTAAAAGGGTTCTCCAGAATTCTATGAACATCGCCGATTTCTTTTATAAGCAGCGCTATCCATGTTTACAGGTTGTGTGTGGTATTGCAACTCGGCTCCATTTAAATGAATGGGCTTATGCTGTAACTCCACATGCAACCTGTACACAGGGGTGGCACTGTTTTTTTTTTTAATAATGCTGGATAGTTTTATTACTCCTGGATATCCCCTTTAAATATGGAAATTGTCTCTTCCGAGATGAAGGGATCTTGAACTCAAATTGGTGGCATTTGAGTTCAAGCTCTCTTCCTCTCTGAAGAGATAATTTGCATACCTAATGGGTTAAAGAAAGACTGCACATTAGAAAAAAATAGACCAATTTCCCCTTTATATTGTGTCAGTCCGGTATGTTTGTGTAGCATGAAAGCAGTTAGAAATCCTACAGGGAGCATGAGGGTTAATATCCTGCTGGAGGGGTGGGGCTTAACAAGTTTAGAGAAGAGGGGGGGAGGCTCCTGCTGCAGCCAGTTGTCTCACAGCAAGACAAAAAAGTGAGGAGGACCAAGTGGCGCAGCTCAGTCCCTGAGATTCTCTTTACAACCAAAACTGAAAAATGTATAATGAGATGCAGTTGAATCAAAGGGAAAGTGTCGGCATGTAAAAGGGAGAAATCTATCTAAATATATTTATTTGTATACAAACATTCTGATGTTACTGTTCCTTTACATCTTTTCAAACCGTATCCTCTTCTCTTCTAGGTTGTAGGCAAGAAAGGGGAGAGCCACTGAGAAACGTCGGGAGTTACTGTTACACATTTTGGGTCGTCACCACAAGAGCATTTTCCGAAAAGTTTAATGTCCCAGAATATAATTCTCAATAAGCGATTATTATTTTTTTTAATTTTGCTTTTTGTTAAGTTTGATAACTGTGATTTTATTGGAATCTGCCTCCGCCCATTTGTAAATAAATAGGACTTTTGCCAAATCACTTTTGTGTCTCAGGAATTCAATGAGTGTCTTGTTAAACTTTTATCCAGAACCAATAACCAGTCTGTGCGTCGCGGGTGGGGTCTGCTGAGCCCGGGGGTTGTGTGCATGCGCAGCCGTGTCTACTGAGCCCAGGGGTTGCGTGCGCGCGCAGGCGTGTCTGCTGAGCCCGGGGGTTGTGCGCACTCAGGCGTGTCTGCTGAGCCCCGGCGTGTGTGTTTGTGCAGGCATGGCTTGATGATACCTACATAATATATAATCTCCCCTCCCTTACAAGCTTCACTGTGGAAGAACCGGTGTGATCCCGGTTTCCTTCTCTTGTCTCTGCGGATCCATTTGTGGATGATATATTGCAGATATGTGGAATAGAGGTGTTGGAGCCGCACAAACGGTTTACAGAGATTTGAAGGAGCTAGGATCCTGCAATCTCCACAGAATTGGCGCGTCGGACGGAGTGTATGACAGTAGCAAGTGTTAGACTTTCTTGCTTACTGAGGGCTTTACAGCAGGGGTCTATAACCATGTGGGTGTGTTGGGGAAAAAAGTGAAAAAATATCCCCGAGAATGTGTCCTGTTATCCGGCACAAGATATGTGGCTACTTTTATAATATTACCAATGGTGCTTGTTATTATAATGTAGCTACAGATAGTAACACCTCCTTGTCTCTTCCTAGAATATTGCAGCTACAAAAGGTACTGCCTACCTGTAAGAATGTATGTACAGATAGTATGCCTTCCTTTCTCTTCCTATGATAATGTAGGTACTCGTAGTACAGCTTCCCGTCTGTCCCTATAATAATAATAATATAGGCACAGATCGTACTGCCATAGTTTCTTCCTATCAATTTAGAGATTCTAGTGCCTCCCAGTCTCTTCCTATATTACAAGCAGTACAGGCCACACACTTTTTCTACAATATAGGTGCAGATGATATACCTTCCCAGTCTATCCTTATAACAAAGGCACAGACAGTACTGCCTCCCTGTTTCTTCCTATAATATTTTCAGGTAGCTTTGCCTCAAAGTCTTTTCCTATAATAACTTGGGTACAGAAAGTACACCTTCCAGTCTAGCCCTATAATAATGTAGGTACAGATAATACAGCCTCTGTCTCTATAATAATGTGGTTACAGATGTTGTTGCCTCCCAGGCTCTTCCTATAATACAGATAGTACTGCTTCCAGGTCTCTCCCTATAATATAGGTGCAGATAGTACTGTTTCCTAGCCTCTATAATAATTTAGGTACAGATAGTACTGTCTCTCATACTTCCTATAATATAGATAGAACTGCCGTCGAGGCTTTCATTATAATACTGTAGGTACAGATAGTACTGCCTCCAGGTGTCTCCCTATAATATACAGTAGGTACATTTAGTACTGCCTCCCTGTTTCTTCTTATATTGTTATAGTACTGTATTCTCTAGCCTCTCCTTACAATGTAGGTACAGATATTACTGCCTCTGTTACTAACTATATTGTTGTTATATTAATGTATCCTAGTTTCTCCCTACAATGTAGGTACAGATAGTATTGTCTCCCTGTTTCTTCCTATAGTATTTCAGATGGTACTGCCTCCAAGTCTCTCCCTATAATAATTTAGGTACAGCTAGGAATACCTCTTAGCCTCTCTATTAATGTGGGTACAGATAGTATTGCTTCCCAAACTGACACCCCACTAAGGAAGCAGGATTGCGAAACGTGTCTGGGGGGCACCCGGACTCCTTACACCCACCTGTCACTTATGGGTAAGCTCTCAAAAAATTAAGGGGGTACTTGGGTCTCCATGAATGTGTTTTGGGCAGACAATGCTCTGAGATGGAACCTAATCACATGTGGCTATCAGTAGATTGCACTTAGAGTAGCAGGTAGCATTTCTTAAAATTATGCACTTTATCACTATGTAATGTAATGTTTATAAAAAAAGATGAAAGATGTATACTGTCTGTGTAAATGTTTTTTCTATATACTGTATGTTCATTTAGATAAAGACATTAAAAGCTACATTTTACCAAGAAAGATACAGTATGGATCTTTGACATCTGACGTTTATTGCCCTCCTCTATTTCTGTGTTTCTAATGATTATATATAGGAGGGGCCTCTTTGGGCAGGTAACCACGAACTTACACATTGGGTGGGTGACATATTATTGTGTTCTATAAACTTCTTTATAATAACAAAGGCACAGACAGTACTGCCTCCCTGTTTCTTCCTATGATATTAAAGTAGCTTTGCCTCAGTCTTTTCCTATACATAAAGGTGTACAGAAAGTACACCTTCCAGTCTAGCCCTATAATAATGTAGGTACAGATAATGCAGCCTCTTTGTCCTCTATAATAATGTGGTTACTGATGGTACTGCCTCCAAGTCTCTCCCTATAATATGTGTATAGATAGTACTGCTTCCTTTCCTCTATGGTAATTTAGCTACTGATAGTACTGTCTCTCATCTATCTAATATATAAAAGCCGAAGGCCACTTCCGGAAGACCCGAAGGGTACTTCCGTGATGGCCTCCGGACTGGGGTGGTGACGTCATCCAGTGCAGGGTAGCCAGGCGCCGCTCGGCTACAGGCACAGGAACGTTCCGATCTCGGAAGTTCCGTGTGCCCTCCAGCCTCTCCCCTCCAGCCTCTGCCCTCCAGCCACTAGCGTACATACCGGGGGGGGCCCATTGCCCGCCACCTGGGGGGGCCCCGCACCCCCTAGGGGTACCCGTGCTGCCAGACGCCCGCCGCGCGCCTGAAAAGGAGGGAGGACGGGACTTCCTGTCCTGCAGCTCTGCCCGCCCTTCCTCTCCTCCTACAGCAGACGCGCGGCGGCCGCGGTGAGTCTGCACCCCCACACGCTCCTCTGCCCTCCAGCCTGTGCCCCCTCAGTCCTCTGCCCCCTCCAGCCTGTGCGCCCTCAGTCCTCTGCCCCCTCCAGCCTGTGCCCCCTCGGTCCTCTGCCCCCTCCAGCCTGTGCCCCCTCGGTCCTCTGCCCCCTCCAGCCTGTGCCCCTCGGTCCTCTGCCCCCTCCAGCCTGT
>JARQOC010000003.1:840459489-840545887 GCA_033576535.1 Allobates femoralis
TCCGCGGTGTTCCTCCGGCTTAATCTAGTTTGTGTTGCCGTTGTTGCCTTGGGGTGCCAGATCGGGTACAAGGAGGCTGCTTCAATTTCCCTACCGGGGTATACGTTCCGGGTGTGTGGGGAGCCTTGGGTCCTTTTGGTGGGTACTCCGCTGGCAAGACAACTCTGTGTGCGGCGGCGGTGGGGTGCTCCTGTAGAGCGGTCCCTCCACTCCTGGTTTGCATAGCAGTGGTGAACAACTGCTAGCTTCGGAACCAGTGATCCGGTTGGAGATTGGGCGCGGGTGTATTCTAACCCGTGGTTACTCGCCCGGGGTCCAGTTGTTGAGGCACCAGGTAACAGCGCCAACCGGAGGCGGCCCGGGAGCTGCACGGCACTGTGCAGAGCCCCCGCTCCTACGTTCCTACATTTCTGCAGGCTCTCGATGTTCTTCCTTGCAAACTAACTTCTCCACTAACACACTACTCCTACACTCCGCCCACCAGGACCTTATTGGCCCTCTATGCTGGTGATGCATGTAGGGTATGGAGCTCTGAGTTTTAACCATGTCATTGCCTAGTCAGAGAATATTACATCTGCTGCCTGGGATGTAATACCCTCCTGTGACGCACTCGTTGCGGGGCGCCACAAGTTTATAAAGGCAAAAATAAATAAAAAGAAAGTAGACTGTTCGTGACACCAGTTGGGATGCTCAGCCAGGCTGTGGCAGGTGAAAAATGCATGCACAACCACATCAAAAACAAGGCAAAAAATGTATGTTTTTGCTGCGTTTTTCCTGCCAAGAGATGCAGAAATGGTGGAGACGTTTCTGTCACCTTAATGACAATAAAACACACAAAATCAAATATAAAATCGATTTTACAGGGAAAAAATGTTAGAAAGCATTCTTTCTTTTATAATGACTTGTATATAAGGCTACATCAAAAAGAGGGGAAAAAATGACTCCTCCGCCCCTAGCCAGGTAATCTCTAAGGCTGGAGTCACACCTGCGGTTGGGCTTGCAGATCCTGATCCGGTTCTGAGCATTAAAAATGTTCAAAACCAGATCTGGATCCGCAGCCCATAGGCTTCAATAGAAAAACCGGATTGCACTATTAGCAATCCGGTTACCGCATCTGGTTTTGAAACCTGTGGGAAAAATCATGCAGGCTGCGTCTATCGCGCTGGTTCCAAAACTGGATCCGTTTTTTTATAATGGGAGTCAATGAGAACCGGATCCTGTACCGCAAGGTACCTAAATGTAACTTGCGGTACCGGATCCGGTTTTGAATATTGCAAAATTCCTCATTTCAAAACCGGATGCATTAATGCATCCAGATCCGAAATGATGATTGCAGATTATAAGAAGTGTGAAGGCACAGTCAAATACCGCAACCGGTAATGGATGAGGTTACCAGATTGTGCCTTTTAAGTGTGACCCTAGCCTAAGCGTATATCCCCATCACCTATGCTTGCTGTAGATTACATAGTAGAGGGGGAAATAAAACAACACACAACCGTAGTGACTAGTAAATGTAATTTTAGGATTTCACTACCTTATCCGGACATGTGGTGTGTGTGACATGGTCAGATACATTCTGTTTAATTTACGAATGAGAGACTATGAAACCTACAAAGCCTATGCGGATAATGCAAGAAGAAATATTAGAAGAAATATTAGAAGGAAGAGGGATTCCGATATACCCTGTATTAGACACAAAGGAGGGCCTCACACACATTCTGGTAAAATAGTTAGGTAGTGGGACTCCTAGACTCATAAAGGGCTGTCAAAAATTAGAGGAGTCCCTACAATACTCTGGGCCACCAAAAGCAATGCAATACCAGATCCAGAGTATCTTTAACCCCACGGTGACCAGCCAGGTCAGCATCTTGATGTTCTCCCAGAACCTTGAGGCAAAGTTTTAGTGGAAAAAATGTGTTGTTCACATCAACTGCAGATAGCGCATCGTCTTGAGCCTCATCAATCTCCGGATCTGAATCAATACTGACACCACCACTCCCCTCTGAAGAATGGGTACAGTGTCTTCACAGTGTTATTCACAATAAGTGCTCCATTTAATCATGTTCTGGGTTTTCAAGTCAACAGTGGGGTTATGTAATGCAAACCAGGGGAAGCTTAATATGATTTGAGTTGGAAGGCCCTTAAGCACATAACATGATATGAGCTCAGAATGGGGTACCCCAATATGGAATTCAAATTCCTGTACGCACTCCACAAAACTGCCCTGAGAAAGAGGTGATGAGTCACTGGCAAAAATCCATACTGGATTAGATAACTCCTTCACCTCTAACCCAGAAGAAGGAGCAAACTGTTCATCAATTGTGTTTGCCCCAGAACCACTCTCCAAAAAGACTGTAACAGGGACATTTAGGCTCCGAGCCCAAAAAAAAGGGCTCCCATACATTCTTGTGTCTGGCCAGGTACAAATAGGCACCTGGGGGTTGGGGGCAGCCCGTCGCTGCCTGCTGGATCTGGCTGGTTCCAGAAATACGGCGAAGCCCACGTCAAATTTTTTTCTGACAAATCCATAAAACAATATAAATAAAAGGGATTGCATCTCTATTAACCCCTGGACCATGGGCGAGGGGTTAATAAAGATGCAGTCCCTTTTTTAGGATTGTTTTATTGATTTTTCAGAAAAAAAATTACGTGGGCTTCGCCGTATTTCTGGAACCAGCCAGATCCAGCAGGCAGCGACGGGCTGCCCCCAACCCCCAGGTGCCTATTTGTACCTGGCCAGACACAAGAATATAGGGGAGCTCTTTTTTTTATTATTTCATGAATTTCATGAATAATAAAAAAAAAATGCGTGAGGCTCCGCGCAATTTCTATGTCTAGCCAGGTACAGCTAAGCAGCTGGGGGCTGGAATCCGCAGCGCAGGGAGGCCCAAGCTTTCTGGGCACCCCCCACTGCAAATTGCAGCCCGCAGCCGCCCCAGAAGATGGCGCGTTCATTGAAGCGCCATCCTCTGGTGCTTAACCCCGCTCTTCCAGTGGCCCTGGTGGCGGGTGGCTCACTGGGTAATAAAGAGGTTAGGGCCAGCTTTGTATTATCAGCTGGCCCTAAGCCCGAAATTTATGGCGGTCACGCCAATATTAGACATGACCGCCATGAATTTCTAATAAATTGTTTAAAAAAAAACACAACACAGAGAAATTTTTTTTTATTAGAAATAAAAAAAAAAGCCATTAGGGACTCCATCTTTATTTAAAAAAATCCTCTTCCGTCCGACGTAGTCCAAAACGCAATGTCCTCTCTGCTACATTCCCTGTGCATAGATATAGATGTCTATGCACAGGGAGTGAGCAGACTGAGAACAATCTCAGCTCTGCTCAATCATCTCTGTGCACAGACATTCATGTCTGTACACAGGGAGAGCAGGCGGGATCTAGGACCCTGGAGCTGCGGCAGCCCGCAGGACCCGAGCCCGGCACAGAGCAGACAGCCGGAAGACGGAAGAGAGGTAAGGAGAATTTCTCCCCCCTCCCTACGGTCCCTGCTCGCTCCCACAGCCCAGTCCTAACTTAGGACGAGGAGGGGGGGGGGGGACCGGACTCGTTACTCTGCGAGTAATCCCTGCGATTACTTGCACAGCAACGAGTCGGGGGAATCCCTTACTACTCGGCGAGTACCGAGTAGTAACGAGTAGATTCGCCCATCCCTAATTGGCATGTGTTGTTGCTCTGTGGAATGGTTGTCCGTTTTCTGTTTGTAGCCTCTAATTGCATTCTTTTAATTGTCAATCATAGGAAGAATGACACAGCAACTACAGAGGCAATCGTCTAATAGCCCAGCTTGACTACCATTCTCTACTGAAGACCCTTTCAGCTCTTTGAGAGTTGTGTGGAGGACAACATCTCTGAAATTAGGGTCCCACAGCTGCACCCCAACAAAAGAGTCAATACTCTGAGACCACAAGGCTTCACGTAGCCCCTCACATTGTCTCTGATGATGATTTCATTCTTCAGGGAATACTCCAGAGTGGTTCTTGTGGTGGAATGTTGGTCTACATAGATGTCGTCATCCTATTAAAAAGATAAAGATTAAATTAACCA
Organism: Allobates femoralis; assembly: GCA_033576535.1. Lineage (NCBI taxonomy): Eukaryota > Metazoa > Chordata > Amphibia > Anura > Aromobatidae > Allobates > Allobates femoralis. The sequence goes on from JARQOC010000003.1 coordinate 840,463,546, forward strand.
TCATTGCTTACTTGTTGGACCTTAGTAAACACCCTCCAAGCCTTCTTACTCCAAGGGCGTCGATAACTGCCTGGAGGAATCTATTCCAAAAGTCCAAACCAATATTTGAGGAACTCCAACTTAACTTTCTCTCAATTCAGATCTTAGAGATATTGATCCCTATATTAAACATGAATAAATGGACTAAGAAAGGGGTTTTGGTGATCCAAGATATCTTTCTAGATAACGATTTAATATCATTTCAAACTCTCATGGCCACTTTACACGCAGCTACATTTCTAGTTTATCCACAGGTAACTTACTGGCTGCAGTGAAATCATGGAGACATTATTCCATTTGTACACAGCAACAAGATAGAACCATGTCTCCATGATTTCACTGCAGCCAGTAAGTTACCTGTGGATAAGCTAGAAATGTAGCCGCGTGTAAAGTGGCCATTAGGGTACCTTTACACGCGGCCAGGGCCGTATTTGCCATTAGGCACCCGTAGGCACGTGCCTAGGGCGGTGCCATTCATAGGGGGCGGCGTCTCAGCGTCTTTTCGTTTTTTATTTTTTGTTTTTTTTTTCCTGCCTGTGTTGTCCGTGTTAAAAGCCCCGCCCCCTCATACACCCCCGCCCCCCATCTTCATCAGGCCCGCTCATGCCTGTGTTGGCCGGGTCGTAAGCCCTGCCCCCTCATACAACCCTGGCCCCCCCCTCCTTCGTCACCATCAGGCCCGCTCATTGGCCCGTGCTCTTGCCCTCCTGCACTGCGCGGGAAGAAGTGAGAGGATTAGAGGAGCGACGTGCTGGAGCATGGAGGATGAGGAGAAGCAGCTCCAACCTCGGGGTAAAAAGGTGACACAGACCTCCTGCTGTGCCTGTGCTGTGCACAGTCCAGGCAGAGAGAAGGAGGGAGTGGGGGAGGGGCTGCCTGGGGACAGCTGCTGGGAGCAGGGGAAGCTGGATATGTAGCCCCTTCCTGCAGCAGAAAGAAGTGTATGTGTGAGGTATCTGTAAAAAGTGTGTGTGAGTTGTGTGTCTTTATCTGTGTTTGAGTGAGTTGTATGTGTCTTCTGTGTGTGAGTTGTATGTGTCTTCTGTGTATGAGTTGTATGTGTCTTCTGTGTGTGAGTTGAATGTGTCTTCTGTGTGAGTTGTCTGTGTCTTCTGTGTGAGTTGTGTATGTGTCTTTTGTGTGAGTTGTGTATGTGTCTTCTGTGTGAGTTGTGTATGTGTCTTCTGTGTTAGTTGAGTATGTGTCTTCTGTGTGAGTTGTGTATGTGTCTTCTGTGTGAGTTGTGTCTGTGTCTTCTGTGTGAGTTGTGTCTGTGTCTTCTGTGTGTGAGTTGTATGTGCCTTCTGTGTGTGAGTTGTATGTGTCTTCTGTGTGTGAGTTGTGTCTTTGTCTTCTGTGTGTGAGTTGTATATGTGTCTTCTGTGTGTGAGTTGTATGTGTCGTCTGTGTGAGTTGTGTCTGTGTCTTCTGTGTGTGAGTTGTCTGTGTCTTCTGTGTGTGAGTTGTATGTGTCTTCTGTGTGTGAGTTGTATGTGTCTTCTGTGTGTGAGTTGTGTCTGTGTCTTCTGTGTGTGAGTTGTGTCTGTGTCTTCTGTGTGTGAGTTGTGTCTGTCTTCTGTGTGAGTTGTGTCTGTGTCTTCTGTGTGTGAGTTGTGTCTGTGTCTTCTGTGTGTGAGTTGTATGTGTCTTCTGTGTGAGTTGTGTCTGTGTCTTCTGTGTGTGAGTTGTGTATGTGTCTTCTGTGTGTGAGTTGTGTATGTGTCGTCTGTGTGAGTTGTGTCTGTGTCTTCTGTGTGTGAGTTGTCTGTCTTGTGTGTGAGTTGTATGTGTCTTCTGTGTGTGAGTTGTATGTGTCTTCTGTGTGTGAGTTGTGTCTGTGTCTTCTGTGTGTGAGTTGTGTCTGTGTCTTCTGTGTGTGAGTTGTGTCTGTCTTCTGTGTGAGTTGTGTCTGTGTCTTCTGTGTGTGAGTTGTGTCTGTGTCTTCTGTGTGTGAGTTGTATGTGTCTTCTGTGTGAGTTGTGTCTGTGTCTTCTGTGTGTGAGTTGTCTGTGTCTTCTGTGTGTGAGTTGTATGTGTCTTCGGTGTGTGAGTTGTGTCTGTGTCTTCTGTGTGAGTTGTGTCTGTGTCTTCTGTGTGTGAGTTGTATGTGTCTTCTGTGTGAGTTGTATGTGTCCTCTGTGTGAGTTGTCTGTGTCTTCTGTGTGTGAGTTGTATGTGTCTTCTGTGTGTGAGTTGTATGTGTCTTCTGTGTGAGTTGTGTCTGTGTCTTCTGTGTGAGTTGTGTCTGTGTCTTCTGTGTGAGTTGTTTCTTCTGTGTGTGAGTTGTGTCTTGTGTGTGAGATGTGTCTTCTGTGTGTAAGTTGTGTCTTCTGTGTGTGAGTTGTGTCTTCTGCGTGTGAGTTGTATGTGTCTTCTGTGTGTGAGTTGTGTCTGTGTCTTCTGTGTGTGAGTTGTGTCTTCTGTGTGTGAGTTGTGTCTTCTGTGTGTGAGTTGTGTCTTCTGTGTGTGAGTTGTATGTGTCTTCTGTGTGTGAGTTGTATGTGTCTTCTGTGTGAGTTGTATGTGTCTTCTGTGTGTGAGTTGTGTCTGTCTTCTGTGTGTTAGTTGTGTCTTCTGTGTGTGAGTTGTGTCTTCTGTGTGTGAGTTGTGGGGTGCAGATGGACAGCGGAGAGGAGGACGGGTGCAGAAGGACAGAGGAGCAGCAGGAGGGACAAAGGAGAGGAGGACAGGTGTGCAGGACGACAGAGGAGCAGCAGGAGGGACAAAGGAGAGGAGGACGGGGGTGCAAGAGGAGCAGCAGGAGGGACAGAGGAGAGGAGTACGGGGGTGCAGAAGGACAGAGGAGAGGAGGACGGGGGTGCAGGAGGACAGAGGAGGACGGGGGTGCAGGAGGACAGAGGAGGACGGGGGTGCAGGAGGACAGGGGAGGACGGGGGTGCAGGAGGACAGAGGAGGACGGGGGTGCAGGAGGACAGAGGAAAGGAGGAGAGGACGGGGGTGCAGGAGGACAGAGGAGAGGAGGACGGGGGTGCAGGAGGACAGAGGAGCAGCAGGAAGGACAAAGGAGAGGAGGACGGGGGTGCAAGAGGAGCAGCAGGAGGGACAGGAGAGGAGGACGAGGTGCAGGAGGACAGCCGAGCAGCAGGAGGGACAGGGAAGAGGAGGACGGGGGTACAAGAGGAGCAGCAGGAGCGACAGAGGAGAGGAGAACGGGGGTGCAGGAAGACAGAGGAGAGGAGGACGGGGGTGCAGGAGGACAGAGGAGAGGAGGACGGGGGTGCAGGAGGACAGAGGAGAGGAGGACAGGGCTGCAGGAGGACAGAGGAGCAACAGGACGTGGATGCAGGAGGACAGAGGAGCAGCAGGAGGGACAGTGGAGAGGAGGACAGAGGGACAAAGGAGCGGAGGACGGGGGTGCACGAGGAGCAATTGGAAGGACAGAGGAGAGGAGGACGGGGTGCAGGAGGACAGCTGAGCAGCAGGAGGGACAGGGAAGAGGAGGACGGGGGTGCAAGAGGACAGAGGAGCAACAGGACGGGGGTGCAGGAGGACAGAGGAGCAACAGGACGGGAGTGCAGGAGGACAGAGGAGCAGTAGGAGGGACAGCAGAGAGGAGCTGTGATGGGGGGAGGAGCTGGGGGGGCGGCTGGCCCCTGACAGTGCCTAGGGCAGCAGAAACTCTAAATACGGCCCTGCACGCGGCAACATTTCTAGCTTATCCACAGGTAACTTACTGGCTGCAGTGAAATCATGGAGACATGGTTCTATCTTGTTGCTGTGTACAAAAGGAATAATGTCTCCATGATTTCACTGCAGCCAGTAACTTAACTGTGAAATAGCTAGAAATGTTGCCGCGTGTAAAGGTACCCTCAAAAATAGATTTAACCTATCTTATGATACATTTACACGCGGCCACAGGACGGGAGGAACAGGCAGGCATCGGACACAATTGTGCCTGTTGCCTTGAAAAGACCACGATGTGGCTGCGTGTAATTCAAGACACAGGAAGGAAAGTCCTGAATTACACGCCGCCACATCGTGGTCTTTTCAAGGCAACAGGCACAATTGTGTCCGATGCCTGCCTGTTCCTACCTTCCTGTGGCCGCGTGTAAAAGTACCATTAGGGTGCTTTCACACTGGCAGTTTTGCCTGGATCAGGCGGATCCGGACTAAATACCGCATCTGCCGCAAGAGCCGCCCAACGGCAGCACTTGTGGCACACTTGCGGCAAACCCCATGCATTGTCTATGGGGCTTGCGATAAATGTGCAGCAGACACGGCAAGTGCAGTGTAGGCAGTTGCGGCAGATGTGGCCGCAAAAAAACAAAACGCCGCTGACTGCGTCGCAACTGCCGAAACCACACTTGCCGCGTCAGCCGCAAATTTACCGCAAGCCCCATAGACAATGCATGGGGCCTGCCGCAAGTGTGCCGCAAGTGCAGCTGTTAGGCGGAAAATGTGGCAGATTTTTTTTGACCGGATCTGCCGCATTTTTTCAAAACCGCCAGTGTGAAAGCACCCTTATTCAGAGAAAACAATTTGGTTAAAAATTCATTCACACTTGACCTCAAAAAAGATTCTCTTTTTGCTACCCCAGACTACACCGTATATCTCCATCCGTGTCACCGGAGTCCAGGAGGGGATGCGGGAAGGTAGGTTCTCTTTCACACATATTTTGGAATTGTACTAAACTAAATACCCTATGGGCAGAGGTCAAAAACCTTATTGGAAATATTACAGGTTTACATATCTCCTTTAACTCACAACTAGTCTTTATTCTGTTTGGAATTGATGACTTTCCAATCAACCTGAGGCACATTATACGCCATATACTAATTACAACGAAGCTCTGAATAGCCTCAAAATGGACACATCAGGAGGCACCACCATCGCGGAGATAATAAATAGAATATCTACTCATAACAATGTGAGAATAAGGGCCACGTCACACACACAGATCATGTGCAGATATTGGTAACAGATCTCTGGTTGCAGTGAAATCATGGACACATTGTTCCATTTTGTGGCCGTATACAAATGTAACAATGTGTCCATGATTTCACTGCAACCAGAGATCTGTGACCAATATCTGAACAGATATCTGTGTGTGTGATGTGGCCCTTATAGGGATGAGCGAGTAGAATCGTTACTATTCGGTAGTCGCCGAATAGTAACGATATTCGGGCTACTCGCTACTCCCCGAGTCTCTTGTGATTACTCCGGAGTAGTGAGTAGTCCTTTCACTTTCGCAGTGTATCTATATATACACTGTGAAAGTGCACTAAGAGTGAATAACAGTTGTTAAAAAATAAAAAAATATCATATTCACCTATCCGACGCCTGCACCGGACCGGCAAAGAAGACATCCGATCAACGACAAGGACCTGTGAGTCTGACAGCCAATCAGATGGCTGGTAGCGATCTGGCCAATCAGATGGCCAGATGTTACAAACCACCTGATCACTACCAGCCACCTGATTGGCCAGATTGCCAGGTCTTGAACGTGCATCAATGACCTGGCAATCTGGCCAATCATGTAACCTTAAGTTGTTAACTGTAATTTCTCGATAATGGTTTCTTTTTGTTTTTTGTTTTTCATATATTTCCCCATATTTATGTCCCCTTCCTTCTTACTTCTGTAAAATTTTATAAAAAATAAACTGATTTGAGCTGCTTTCACATCAGCGGTAATCGCATAACAGTGCGGTTCACCTGCGGCAATCCCCATTCAATGTCTATGGGGCTTGCGGCAGATGTGGCCGTGAGAAAACCGTGCCGAAACCGCACTTGCCGCATCTGCCGCACACTTTCCGCAAGCCCCATAGACATTGCACGGGGCTTGCGGCAAGTGAAATCTTTTTGATTTTGCCTTAAATACAATTCATTTTACAGGAAAAAAATGTTCCTTAAATTTTTCCCTCTACAATTCATTTTCTGCTCGGTTTTGTGTGTTTTATTGTTAGTCTGTAAAAGTCTGATAATACAATGTAAATAAAGAATCTTACCCATGCTATTCCCATTTAATTTAAAGTGTAAATGTCATTTCATTGAGAAAAAAAACCAATACTGCACTGGTTGTTAATGACGGGCCACACAAAAGATAATGCTTTTTTTTGTGCCATATGACTTATTTTCTGACATTTTTCTGTGCTCTTTTAAAAACTGCATTTTATGGCGTCAGGGTGTGGCCAATATCCCTCAGCCAGCACTGTGTGTGTGTATTTCCACAGCTTCTAAGAGCAGGCTGATAATGAGCTGTATGACAGCAAAGAAAAGATTAACAGAGATTGTGACTGAGCAGAGAAGGAGCCAGATGACAGATCAGAGATGCTTGTGCCAAGGTAATAGCAGCTTATACTGATCCTGACTTTCTCACATTGCTTAGCAACTGTGCTGTATGCTGACCTAAAGTTATACATTGTTTCCTCACCAGCTGCAGTCAGCAGTGTAGGCCACGCCCCCTCCCTTATATGGTTACATGCATATATTCAGTGTGAGGACGAATCTGACTGATAATGAACATAAGTCTGCTTCACACACAGTGTAGTGGGGACACCTTGTGGAAGGTTTATGAATTGTTTCCTTCTAGATTTTTTATGAAGTATATTTGAAAGTTTATTAAAATCACTTGCTTTACATTGTTATAAAAATGTAAATGACGGCTATGCTTTAGTCACTTTGCCATGCATTTCAATGATTTTACTGTCCTCTTCCACCCTAGACCTCTTGGGAGGATACACAGGAAAAATGTTTGAGTTTCCCATTGACTTCAATTATATTCGGAACTTGAGACAAGCACCAGAGCATTCCGATTTGCTTGTTTCGAGTACCAAGCACCCGATAATTGTAGTGCTCATTAATCTTCACATTTCTTGGTTTTGGAGCACAGTATTTGAACTATGAGCTCGCATCAAAGGGAGAGAGGCGACTTAGTACGTATAATTAGGTCCTAGGTCATTAAGGTGTTAAAAAATTAAGACTCCTTTTCACTGCAAAAACACTTGTACATACTCTCATCATCTCCCGCCTTGATTATTGTAATCTCCTGCTCTCTGGCCTCCCCTCTAGCACCCTTGCACCTCTCCAATCTATCCTAAACTCTGCTGCCCAACTAACCTACCTGTCTCCCCACTATTCCCCAGTCTCTCCTCTCTGCCAAGCCCTTCACTGGCTCCCCATTTCTCAGAGGCCCTGGTTCAAAACCCTAACTATGACATACAAAGCCATCCACAATCTGGCTCCCCCATACATCTGCGACATGGTTTCCCAATACCTACCCTACTGTAACCTTCGATCCTCTCAAGATCTCCTCCTCTACTCCCTTTTACCTCTTCTTCCCACAACCGTATACGAGATTTCTCCCGTGCACCCGCTATACTCTGGAACTCTCTGCCACAACACATCAGACTCTCACCCACCATGGAAACCTTCAAAAGGAACCTGAAGACCCACCTCTTCCGACAAGCTACAACCTGCAGTGATCCTCAGTCCACCAAACCACTGCACGACCAACTCTACCCTCTCCTACTGTATCCTCACCCATCCATTGTAGACTGTGAGCCCTTCGCAGGCAGGATCCTCTCTCCTTGTATACCTTGTGTGCCTAATATTGTTCATGATTATTGTACTTGTTTATGTATGCTCTTCCCACATGTAAAGCGCCATGGAATAAATGGCGCTATAACAATAAATAATAATAATAATAATGATAATGCTATAGACCAGTGTTTCCCAAACCCCTGTCCCTACAGACCACAACAGATCATGTTTCCAGAATTTCTTTAATATTGAAAAGGTCCATCGATAAATCCATAAAACATGACCTGTTGGGGTCCATGCAGAATGGAGTTTGGGAAACATTTTCTTCTCTTCTCACTTATCTCATTTTCTTTCCTTATGCCCTTCTTTGAAGGCTTCTCATGGCAAGCCAGCCATTTAGTTTGCAATGATGAGGGGCAATGTCTTTTCGTCATATAACAAGGCTCAGTATTGACTTTTAAAGGGAATCCGTCAAGTCAAAAATACATATGTAACTGTTATCATTTTCTAATTCCTTTCTCTAAGCTTTCTCTATTGATGTATTTCTATCATTTACACTTTCTTCCTATCTTCTGTAAACGTCAAAGTAAAAGATTAATTCCACCTGTCAATCACAGTGAGTTCTCTGCTGCTCACTCCCCAAGGAATGAATATTCATGCATCACTACACAGCCCTGCCCTCCTGTGGTCTGTTATGCTGTATGACTCATTGCACTATTGCAGTGTCTGAGACAGAGCAGAAAGGAAGGGGGTGGAGGTGTGTCCTTAGCTGAATCTCTGAGCTCTTCATGTCATAATGTGTATCGGAGGCATGTGTGTAGTCTGAGATATTTCTATGTGATTATAAGAACATTTGCTCATTTGTTCAGTAGATACACACATTACATGTATGCAGGAAAAGCAACGTTCCTATAATAGAAATCTCTTACACAGTGCACACACTGCAGGACAAAACACATCCCCCTCCCAGCACAGAGGGAAGGGACAGAACACCAGCTTGTGTGGGTGTGGATATTTAAATAACACTTATACAGCAGCCGGACTATTTGGCTGTGAATATAATGGAGAGGACTAATGCAGGAGCTGCCTGCAGGGTGTGAAAATGATTATAGCTAGGAAACTACAAATGGTGCAATAATGATTTTACATGCTTTTAAAAGTCCGCCCAGGCACTATTCAAGGGTAATATTAGTATCATGCTGAAAAATGACCTGACAGAGTTCCTTTAAGATTGCTAACTACAGTAGAATAGGTTTGATTAGAATCTCTTTTCTGTTCCTTTGTGAAGAGACTATTTTCATACGTTTTGCCCGGGGAGCATTGCATGGCTTATAAGTCTACACCAGCTTAGCAGTCTCTAAATAGGACCTGTTATTTGGTCAAAAGTGGCCAGTTTTTTTCTCTTATTCTGTTTTATCCTCCCCTGAACAACCAGAAGACAGGCTGCCCAAATAATCATGTGAGTCACACCCCTTCGGAACGCAAATATCAGCATTAAATAAAAAGGCCAATATCTCAGGAACTGCATGACAAATTAAATAAAATACATAAATAACAAAATAGAAAGAGGAGTAGAAGGAATAAAATAAGAGCAGAAACTGGACACTTTTTACAGTATTACTCATCCTCTTTAAGCAGAAAATGTACCCCTTTTTTTCTTTTGATTGATGATCATTCCTCTGTTTAATAGTTTCTACTATTTAGACCAGACTAATAACAAAGAGTCAAGATGGAAAGATCCAACATAGGACTCCAACTCATACAAAAGCATACAAAGATATTGACTACATGAGAGATGGACGGTGATGAACTGGAAGTTGTAAAGGACTTCAACTTACGCACATCAATGATCACTCAAGATGCAGCAATAACACTAGAAGCCAGGAGAAGAATAGCTATAGGCAAATCAACCATGAAGTCACTAGATGAGGTCTTCACATCAAGGAACATCTCACTGGTGATGAAGACACGGTGTGTACATAGTCTGGTCTGTTCTGTAGTAACATATGGAAATGAAACATGGACCAGGAACAAAACTAAGAGGAAGACCAGCAACCCAATGGCTTGATATTATTAAGAAAACAGCAAAGATCCTTGTGGGCCTATCTAGACTTGGAGAAGATCCTGGTGGACCTATCTAGGCTTGGCAAAGACCCTCTGGACCTATCTAGGCTTTAAGAAGACCCTGGGGGACCTATCTAGGCTGCACATGATTGATATTCTTGCAGAACATTCATCCATCAAGTCACCATGACTTGAGATAGTGCTGAAAGCCATTAAATATTAAATATTTAGACCTTCAAAAGAAACCAACAAATACATTACATTTTCAGTTTAATAACTTCAACTCAGTAATATATCTATATATATTCATAATATGATGCAGCATATCTATAGATGGTCTCAGAAAAGAAAAGGAAAACTGGGCACTATCCGTGGTGTGCAACCGGTGAGATCCAGAGCGATCCTCTCTGACCGAAGGTATAGGTCGAATGGAGGTGCACACTATATGTAAGTGACCAAGTTTAAATAGCAGAAAAATAGACAGTGACACTCACCATGATGATCTTTGTTACTTTATTGTGGTATCCAAGAACACATTCCGGAAAAACAAGCGGTGGGGGAGGGAGGTGCGGGAGCGAGGATGACGGCAACCGTTTCGCAGCTCAGTGGCCGCTTCTACGGGTCCTGACATGTCAGGACCCGTAGAAGCGGCCACTGAGCTGCGAAACGGTTGCCGTCGTCCTCGCTCCCGCACCTCCCTCCCCCACCGCTTGTTTTTCCAGAATATCTATAGATGGAGTTTCATGGCCCTTAAAGTGGTTGTCTGGCCTTAGGTGACAAGTCTGCACTCACTATATGTTTCACTCTATGTGACTGCAGACCTCACATCGCATGCACTGCAGTTACAATTACAGAGCTTGCTATCTCATAAAATCTCTTCCTTGCACACACACCTATTATGAATAGGTCACCTAATGATCACATGATCGCCAGGGCCAAAAAAAGCAACATAAATTCTTCCATTCACTTTAGTACTTTCACTGAACATGATGCAGACTGTAAATACAGAAGCAGGGAAAAGCCACTTCTGTCTACTCATCTAGATTGGGGATGCAATCTTCCCCTGTTAGATGTGGGAGCATTAATCATCCAACATATATGTCCATAATCTTGGCCAAACTTTTTGGGACTTCAAGGCTGACACTCTTGTTGAATAAATGTTCTTGGTTATACTGCAACTGTGTTAGTATTTTGAACTGGAAAAACAAAGTGACCAACCAATCCTTTCCAAAAGAGGTTACAAATGTAATGTGGTCTGCAAACCATCACCTATGGGGAAAGGTTACAGGATTTAGAATGTTTAACTAGCAAAACAGAAGACTGAAAGGAGACTTAATAGCTGTCTACAAATATCTCAAGGGCTGTCACACTGTAAAGGGATCACCTTTGCTCTAGGGCTGTCACACTGTAGAGAGATCAGCTTTATTTTAGTGATGTCACACTGTAAAGGGATCACCTTTGCACTAGGGCTGTCACACTGTAGAGGGATAAGCTTTATTCTAGTGATGTCACACTGTAAAAGGATCACCTTTGCTCTAGGGCTGTCACACTGTAGAGAGATCAGCTTTATTCTAGTGATGTCACACTGTAAAGGGATCACCTTTGCTCTAGGGCTGTCACACTGTAGAGAGATCAGCTTTATTCTAGTGATGTCATACTGTAAAGGGATCACCTTTGCTCTAGGGCTGTCACACTGTAGAGAGATCAGCTTTCTTCTAGTGATGTCACACTGTAAAGGGATCACCTTTGCTCTAGGGCTGTCACACTGTAGAGGGATCAACTTTATTCTGATTTGCACAAAGAAAGACTATAAGCAATGGGATTAAACTAAATGGGAGGAGACACAGATTAAATATTGGTTAAACATTTTTGACAGTAAGGGTAATCAACGAGTGGAACAGGCAGTCACGAAAGGAGGTGAGTTCTCCTTCAATGGACGTTTTCACACAGAGACTGGACAGACACATGTCTGGGCTGATATAGTGAATCCTGCTTTGAGCGGAGGATTGGACCAGATGACCCAGGAGTAGGGATGGGCGAATCTACTCGCTAGGACTCGTTACTCGGCGAGTAGTAAGGGACTCGCAGGACTCGGTACTCTGCGAGTTTCCCAGTGATTACTCGCACGAGTCCAATGCAAATCAATATCAATCCTAGTTTTGTCAGAAACGCTGACAAAACTAGGATTGCCATTGTTTGCATTAGACTCGTGCGAGTAATCACTGGCTACTGTGCCAGTGATAGCAGGGAAACTCGCAGATAACTGCTGTTTCTTTGCGAGCCGAGTCCAGCTGTCTTCTCTGTGCAGCTCCAGGGTCCTAGAGCCCGCCTGCTCACAGACATTATGTAGCAGTGCTGAGATTGTTCTCAGTCTGCTCATTCCCTGTGTACAGACATGAATGTCTGTGCACAGAGATGATGTAGCAGAGCTGAGATTGTTCTCAGTCTGCTCATTCCCTGTGTACAGACATGAATGTCTGTGCACAGAGATGATGTAGCAGAGCTGAGATTGTTCTCAGTCTGCTTATTCCCTGTGCATAGACATCTATATTTATGCACAGGGGATGTAGCAGAGAGGACATCGCGTTTTGGACTGCGTCGGACGGAAGAGGATTTTTTTAATTAAAGATGGAGTCCCTAATGGCTTTTTTTTTTATTTCTAATAAAAAATTTTCCTTGTGTTGTGTTTTTTTTTAAACAATTTAATAGAAATTCATGGCGGTCATGTCTAATATTGGCGTGACCGCCATAAATTTCGGGCTTAGGGCCAGCTGATAATACAAAGCTGGCCCTAACCTCTTTATTACCCAGCGTGCCACCGCTACCAGGGCCGCTGGAAGAGCGGGGTTCAGCGCCAGAGGATGGCGCTTCAATGAACGCGCCATCTTCTGGGGCGGCTGCGGGCTGCAATTTGCAGCGGGGGGTGCCCAGAAAGCTTGGGCATCCCTGCGCTGCGGATTCCAGCCCCCAGCTGCTTAGCTGTACCTGGCTAGACATAGAAATTGCGCGGAGCCCCACGCATTTTTTTTTTATTATTTCATGAATTTCAGAGTCAGAGTCTCAGAGTCAGAGTCTCAGAATTTCATGAAATAATTTAAAAAAAATGCGTGGGGCTCCGCGCAATTTCTATGTCTAGCCAGGTACAGCTAAGCAGCTGGGGGCTGGAATCCGCAGCGCAGGGATGCCCAAGCTTTCTGGGCACCCCCCGCTGCAAATTGCACTCCATCTTTAATTAAAAAAATCCTCTTCCGTCCGACGCAGTCCAAAACGCGATGTCCTCTCTGCTACATCCCCTGTGCATAAATATAGATGTCTATGCACAGGGAATAAGCAGACTGAGAACAATCTCAGCTCTGCTACATCATCTCTGTGCACAGACATTCATGTCTGTACACAGGGAATTAGCAGACTGAGAACAATCTCAGCTCTGCTACATCATCTCTGTGCACAGACATTCATGTCTGTACACAGGGAATGAGCAGACTGAGAACAATCTCAGCTCTGCTACATCATCTCTGTGCACAGACATTCATGTCTGTACACAGGGAATGAGCAGACTGAGAACAATCTCAGCTCTGCTACATCATCTCTGTGCACAGACATTCATGTCTGTACACAGGGAATGAGCAGACTGAGAACAATCTCAGCACTGCTACATCAGGCAGCAGGCGGGCTCTAGGACCCTGGAGCTGGGGCAGCCAGAACACAGAGAAGACAGGATCTTATCTGTGCGAGTCAGCGATTACTTACAAAGTAAACGAGCAATGCAAATAAATGACACAACTAGGATTGCTTCAGGCTGAAGCTTCCTAGACACATCTGCGATTTGTAAATCTCACACTACTCGCTATTACTCGCTTCCCCATTCATTAACATTGGACTCGCTAGACTCGCAACGAGTAGCGAGTCCTGTGCTCGGACTCGCTAGAGTCAAGCGATTCCGAGTAATTTAGGATTCGCCCATCACTACCCAGGAGGTCCCTTCCAACTCCACCATTCTATGATTCCATGTTTTAATAGTTGTAATGTCACTCATTCCTCTCCACATATGAAGTAACAGTGATATTAATATAAAATAAATATTTCTCTTGTATTATATTCAGCACAAAGTTTGCTATTCCAAAATAATGCTAATTTCTAATCCAAAGTTCATTTTACACACTTCCCTTCAAAAATATACAAATATATATTAAAAAAAAAAAAAGTCCCTCGAAAATAGTATGAAAAAAAAAGTAATGCACCCAAAAATACACTATAATTAGTGTTAGTCTATTGGAGAGGAAGCTAAACATGCTGTTCTACCACTGCCAAATGAAATTAAGGCCCAATTATTGATAAATGAAGAGTGGTTTGTGCTGGAGTCTGCCCCGGAGTCGAGGAAATACATCTGTCATTTAGCCTCCACAGAAGTTATTCATGTGTGACGCGGCATCCTGCGCATTTACCATGCATCTGTAGATTTTTGCTTTAATTCACTTAGTTGTCTAACTAGATTCAATACTGTATGTCTCGTATGTGGTCGCGATTTATACTGACAGATGCAGATCCAGTCTGAAATGGTGTGTGTCACAAGTCAACGTCCTGCATGCTAATTACGACCGAGACCATGATGAAAGTAGGCAGACTATGGCAATGGCATGCTAGGAGATTTCATATTGTATGGTAGGAAATGATCCATACTGGATTTTTTGCATGTGGGCTACCTAAATTGACATTTGTAATTGAAGAAAAAATTATCAGAAAAGAAAAAAAAAAATATAATAAGTATATATAGACCATGATATTAACCCAAAACTTGACCTTATTCTAATTCATAGACTTGTTGTAAAGGGGTTGTCTCGTGAAGAAACTGGTAGATGACCACAAGAATGGTCTCTTCAACCGTTGGTGATCAACTCCTAAAGGTACCGTTACATGCTTCAATGTCGTTAAGATATCACCAACGATTAGGGATGGGCGAATCTACTCGCTAGGACTCGTTACTCGGCGAGTAGTAAGGGACTCGCAGGACTCGGTACTCTGCGAGTTTCCCAGCGATTGCTCGCACAGCAACGAGTCCAATGCAAATCAATGGCAATCCTAGTTTTGTCAGAGACTCTGACAAAACTAGGATTGCCATTGACTTGCATTGGAGTCGTTACTGTGCAAGTAATCACAGGGAAACTCGCACAGTAAGGAGTCCAGCTGTCTGCTCTGTGTCTGCTCTCAGCCTGCAGGCTGCCGCAGCTCCATGGTCCTAGAGCCCGCCTGCTCTCCCTGTGCACAGAGATGATGTAGCAGAGCTGAGATTGTTCTCAGTCTGCTCATTCCCTGTGCATAGACATCTATATCTATGCACAGGGGATGTAGCAGAGAGGACATCGCGTTTTGGACTACGTCGGACGGAAGAGGATTTTTTAATTAAAGATGGAGTCCCTAATGGCTTTTTTTTTTTATTTCTAATAAAAAAAATTTTCTGTGTTGTGTTTTTTTTAACCCTTTATTGGAGATTCTTAGTGGTCGGGTCAAACCTGGCCTGACATTAAAAATCCCGGGCTTAATACCAGCTTGTATAACAAAGCTGGTATTAACCCCTTTATTACCCAGCGTGCCACCGCCACCAGGGCCGCTGAAAGAGCGGGGTTCAGCGCCAGAGGATGGCGCTTCAATGAACGCGCAATTTGCAGCGGGGGGTGCCCAGAAAGCTTGGGCCTCCCTGCGCTGCGGATTCCAGCCCCCATCTGCTTAGCTGTACCTGGCTAGACATAGAAATTGTGCGGAGCCCCACGCATTTTTTTTTTATTATTTCATGAAATTCATGAAATAATAAAAAAAAAGGGCTCCCATATATTCTTGTGTCTGGCCAGGTACAAATAGGCACCTGGGGGTTGGGGGCAGCCCGTCGCTGCCTGCTGGATCCGGCTGGTTCCAGAAACACGGCGAAGCCCACGTCAAATTTTTTTCTGACGCATTCAAGGTCCTCCTACTATATGTTTGCATTGATATTCTAATATTACGTCTAACACTTGGGGTATGAAGATAGCTGTCGTCTAATCTATACACCACCATAAGGGATTTTTCCTGGCAGAGTGGTACAACTGCCTGCTGACATACAAGACGAGCCAGAAATCTCACAAAACTGGAAGATGAGCCAGGAATCTCACAGAACTGGAAGATGAGCCAGGAATCTCACAGGACTGGAAGACGAGCCAGGAATCTCACAAAACTGGAAGACAAGTCAGGAATCTCACAGAACTGGACGATGAGCCAGGAATCTCACAGAACTAGAAGACGAGTAAGGAATCTCACAAAACTGGAAGACAAGCCAGGAATCTCACAGAACTGGAAGACGAGCCAGGAATCTCACAGAACTGGACGACGAGCCAAGAATCTCACAGGACTGGAAGACGAGCCAGGAATCTCACAAAACTGGAAGACAAGTCAGGAATCTCACAGAACTGGACGATGAGCCAGGAATCTCACAGAACTGGAAGACGAGTAAGGAATCTCACAAAACTGGAAGGCAAGCCAGGAATCTCACAGAACTGGAAGACGAGCCAGGAATCTCACAGAACTGGACGACGAGCCAAGAATCTCACAGGACTGGAAGACGAGTCAGGAATCTCACAGAACTGGAAGACAAGCCCAGGAATCTAACAGAGCTGGAAACGAGCCAGGAATCTCACAGAACTGGAAGACGAGACAGGAATCTCACAGAACTTGAAGACAAGCCAGGAATCTCACAAAACTGGAAGACAAGCCAGGAATCTCACAGAACTGGAAGACGAGCCAGGAATCTCACAAAACTGGAAGACGAGCCAGGAATCTCACAGAACTGGAAGACGAATCAGGAATCTCACTGGACTGGAAGACGAGCCAGGAATGTCACAGAACTAGAAGACGAGCCAGGAATCTCACAAAACTGGAAGATGAGCCAGGAATCTCACAGAACTGGAAGACGAGTCAGGAATCTCACTGGACTGGAAGACGAGCCAGGAATGTCACAGAACTAGAAGACGAGCCAGGAATCTCACAGAACTAGAAGACGAGCCAGGAATCTCACAGAACTGGACGAGGAGCCAGGAATCTCACAGGACTGGGAGACGAACCAGGAATCTCACAGAACTAGAAGACGAGCCAGGAATCTCACAGAACTGGAAGACAAGCCAGGAATCTCACAGAACTAGAAGACGAGCCAGGAATATCACAGCACTGGAAGACGAGCCAGGAATCTCACAGAACTAGAAGACGAGCCAGGAATCTCACAGAACTAGAAGACGAGCCAGGAATCTCGCAGAACTAGAAGATGAGCCAGGAATCTCACATAACTGGAAGATGAGCCAAGAATCTCACAGAACTGGAAGACGAGCCAGGAATCTCACACAACTGGAAGACGAGCCAGGAATCTCACTGGACTGGAAGACGAGCCAGGAATGTCACAGAACTAGAAGACGAGCTAGGAATCTCACAGAACTAGAAGACGAGCCAGGAATCTCACAGAACTGGACGAGGAGCCAGGAATCTCACAGGACTGGAAGACGAACCAGGAATCTCACAGAACTAGAAGACGAGCCAGGAATCTCACAGAACTGGAAGACAAGCCAGGAATCTCACAGAACTAGAAGACGAGTCAGGAATCTCACTGTACTGGAAGACGAGCCAGGAATCTCACAGAACTGGAAGACGAGCCAGGAATATCACAGCACTGGAAGACGAGCCAGGAATCTCACAGAACTAGAAGACGAGCCAGGAATCTCACAGAACTAGAAGACGAGCCAGGAATCTCGCAGAACTAGAAGATGAGCCAGGAATCTCACATAACTGGAAGATGAGCCAAGAATCTCACAGAACTGGAAGACGAACCAGGAATCTCACACAACTGGAAGACGAGCCAGGAATCTTACAGGACTGGAAGACAAGTCAGAAATCTCACAGGACTGGAAGACTTTTCCAAGGAAGAATGGATGAAAATCCTTGAAAAAAGAATTGAAAGACTCTTGGCTGCCATAAAAATAATAAATAAGTTTGATACTTGCCAAAGGGAGTGTTAACTAGGTACTAACTATGCAGGGTGCACAAACTTTTGCTTCCGTCCATTTTCCTTATTATAAATTTTAAAATGTAAAAGATGAAAAAAATATTTAGCCTAAAATACAAAGGAAACGTGTAATCTATAAATGTATTCCTTTTAGAGATCATTTAATCTTCAACTTGATTAACTGTTCACAAAAACGGAAAGTTTGACAAGTGCCCAAACTTTTACATGCCGCTGTATAGACATAACCTTTGGATACCTAGAAAGTAGTAAAATAACAAATATTGCTCACTGTGTAATGCAATAAATAATTCTGAACATTGACTCGCACCTCTCTATTCCTAGGGGACAATGAGGGTGGGAATTCCAGAATCAAAGTACCATTATTTAGCAGTGTATTCATTCTAGTGTTATGAGGCTACTATATGGTGGTATTATAGAGTTTAAAGATAGATGACATCTAATTTCATATCATTTGGTACAATATGACGGATTGCACAATTGGCTAAACAGACAGGAACTACCATAAAATATACATATGATAGTAACAAAAAAAATACACTGACATTGCAAAGTATTAAGCAATTCTGGGAAATATCTCATAGGTTCCTTGTGAAGAACCGAACCTGACAGCCCCACCTTGATGCCTCTAATACATCAGGGTCACACAGTACAGTCTCCCCACTTTCACCAAATGGGACATTGCACACCCTCTCGGGATGCGTAGTGCTAATTTGGCATCATTTTGCACGGACAGTCCCTGTCCACATGGGCACATGAAGGCAATGAGTGAGTGAGGGTTGCCCTCGTGACCGTCATCATGGCACAACACTTGCTCACAACCCTGACAGGCTAAGAGACTCCTTTCACTGGTATCAGTGAAACAGAGCCTTGCCAGCCAGGTAGGACAGCCACCAATTCCTCGTTAGATATAAACCCGGATTATATCAGGCCAGAAACCAGCCGTGGTAGCATGTGACATTAAACCACGAACATAGACTTGGGGATTCTTGAATCAAGATAAAAGAGCAGCCCAAGGTTAAATTGGATATTTAATCGCCTTAAGGGCACACTAGACAAAATACTATATGCACAATGGATATACAGAAATTACAGGTAGTAGTACATCAAGTATAAGCAGATGGTACAAGAGCAAGTTACCAGTTGGATCTTGGGTCTTGGTGCTGAGCAGCCACATGGGAGACATGTGTGGCCTGTAGTTTACGGTTTCTTCTAACACAATAGATGGCTTGAAGTGGCTTAGAAAAGAATTCTGTCTTACACTAATTAACCCCTTGGTTGGTGTCTCCCTTTCCCTCCCCCAGTATGGTCCTAGCTTACCTCCCCTTGTATCTGGTACCTGAAACTCCAAAAACTTATGGTAAATCATAATTTTTCAACGGAAGGTCATTGGGGAGTGGTTCTGATACCATCGGATTCAGCTGGGCCTCCATTACACTTGGAGACCAAACATGACTATGCTGTCTTGCTTATACAAGAACAGAGCAAGACCCAGGCAGGCATTCGTCCTGTTCCTGAGATCTCGAAAATGTAACCAGTATCTGGCTAGGATATACAATTACTCTATGACTCCTTATGAATGGGGCCCCCTGAGAGGATTTCACATATTTTTTGGAAAGGGAATCACGTGGTGAAAAAATCGAGGAAAACAGAAACCGACGATAACCAAAGTCAACGAAAACTGAAGTATCAATTTACCCCATTTTATTTACATGTACTATTACTATTTTTATTTACCTATTTTAGGCTGTTTTCTCAGTTTTACTTTTCTCTTTGGTTTTGCTATTGATGTGAATCATTGGCGTACCCAGGATCAAAACTAGGGGGGGGCAAGCCATGGTCGTTCGGTACATCATATCCGGCCCGGAGCATTGTGGGGGCTGATCACATGTTTGGCCGGGCTCCAGCGCATGCGCAGTGCGTATATTGAAGCCGGGACGAACACATGATCAACCCCCACAATACATCGGGTCGGATATGATGTTTCGGCCAGCGCATCAGAGTAAACCACAGGAGGCGGGAATTTCAAAAAGAGCTGACAGGTTCCCTTTAAAGGGAACCTGTCACTCCCTTTGGCCGTTCTAACCCCTACCCACCACTTTATACATGATGTATTTGGGATTCCTGTGACCACTCTATGCTCAGCGGTTCCCCTGTGTACCTCAAAAATGAACTTTTAATCTCTCCTGAGCGGTATGGAAATTAGCTGAAAATGGTCCGGGAGGATCTGCTCAATCTGGTCCTTGTTGCCCCACTGGTTGAAATGCCCGCCTCGCTCCTGTGAAAAGGCCACCGCTCCTGTGCATGACACATTGCTCTCATGCCTGCGCAGTGGCACAGGTCTGCGTGCTCAATGCAAGCGCACCTGTGACCGAGTCTCACGAACACAAAACTACAGCACAAACACCATAAAACTACACCACCAGACCCACCAAAGCTACAGAAATACATCCATTTAACCTCCATTAGTGCAAAAACACTATGTCAAAACTCTCAGTACAGAAATACATCTTCAGAACCCTCATCAGTGCAGAAACACAGCATCAAAACACTCCTCAGTACAGAAATACATCCATATAACCCCTATCAATACAGAAGCACTATGTCAAAACCCACATCAATACATCACCAGTCCCACCAGAGGTACAGAAATACATAAATAGAACCCACATCATTAACACAATTCATCATCACAACCACCATCAGCACCTGGTAAAACAATTGTAATGTCAGGTCAGACCCATACACATTTGTACTGCATGAACCTACAACTCCTACTACATCCTTAACAATGGTAACATACTGGGAGTTGTTGTTACCAGCCATCAATAGAAGCATACAGGAACCACAGTACTCATGAGAATTAGTCATTATCACAAATAGTTATTTACATCCAGGTACCTTATAGATGACCTTGTCTCCGATCAGGGTCCTCTATTTCTTTCCTTCATCTTGTCCAGGTACCTTGATGACTTTTCACATCCGCAGTTCATCTCTGCAGCCGTCCATCTTCTCCGGTCTTCTGCAGTACATCCTGGCACGATACCCTTAAAAATAGCAGAATTGTCAAAATTCTAAATAAAAATATCTGCACTACACTGTGCCCCAGAATAAATAATTGCTCCTCCTCACTGTTCCCTGCACATAATATGATTTACACTCTGTCCCTTTCATGGCACATGCCCTCCACACTGCCCTCTCCCTCCATACTAGGCCCCCTGGTCACACTGTCCTCTACACTGTATCCCTCTATACTGCCCACTGTTTATACTGTTCTAACTCATCAAACTCCCTATCCTCAACATACTGTCCCTGCATGCTACCCCCTCTCCATACAACCCCACACTACTCACACTCTATTCTGTGCTGCAGCCATCCCCCTCACTCCACATACTGTGTCTACACCGATCCCCCCTCACTCCACATACTGTGCCGCAGCCATCCCCCTCATACTGTGCCCACACTGATCCCCCTAATTCAACATGCTGTGCCACAGCCATCCCCCCTCACTCCTTATACTGTATCCACACCCATATAACCCCCCCTAAGTCCTTATACTATGTCCACACCTATCCCTCCTCACTCCACATACTGTGTCGCAACCATGCCCCTCACTCCGCATACTGTCTCCACACCCATATAATCCCCCCTCACTCCGCATACTGTGCCGCAGCCATCTTTCCCTTACTCCTTATACTGGGTCCTCAAATTTACTCTCTTGCTTCCCATACTGTCCTCCACAT
The DNA here is from genome assembly GCA_033576535.1 of Allobates femoralis. Classification (NCBI taxonomy): domain Eukaryota; kingdom Metazoa; phylum Chordata; class Amphibia; order Anura; family Aromobatidae; genus Allobates; species Allobates femoralis. The sequence goes on from JARQOC010000003.1 coordinate 840,484,927, forward strand.
ACTGTGTCTATACCCATCTCCCCTTGCTCCGTATTGTGTCCTCAAATCCCCCATTTTCTCTTCATGCTGTCTCCACATACACCACTCCCCCACCCTCTCCCCTTCGTTTGCTCCTTTTATACTCCCCCAATCCTCTCCCCCTGTTTGGTTGACATATTGTCCCCCCACCCTCTCCCCCAGTTTGCTCCTCATACTCCTCCCACTCTGCTCCTCATACACCTCCTATCCTCTCCCCCAGTTTGCTCCTCATATTCCCCCCACTCTGCTCCTCATACACCCCCCCAACCCTGTCCCCCTTTGCCTAATTACATTAATGCCCCTGTTTTCCTCAGCTCCAGTGTGGAATGCTGCGCTCCATCCTTCTGTCGCCTCTGCCGGGTGACATCATCAGTGTAATCAGGTGACCTGATGACGTGGCCCTCACCCGGAAAAGCCGGGAATCAGGGCTTCCATTGTACATACAGAGCGTATGGACTGCAGGGGTCGGTGGCTTCAGATTCTCTGCCCCCGCTGTCAGCTGATAGCAGGAGCAGAAAAAAGCTGGCTCACATTGCGGCGGGGGAGACCTCGGGCACTGTAGCAGGAGGCCAGGTGGTGCCCCCCCTGCTGCGCCCGGGGAAAATGCACCGCCAGGTTCCCATAGATATTCCACTGGCCAAAGGGGGTGACAGGTTCCCTTCTGGGGGGGGAGGGGGCAGCTGCCCCCCCGCCCCACGCTGGGTACACCCATGATGTGGATGAAGCCATAGGGTAGGGTCACATTGAAAACCTAAATTGCATTCACCGCATCCGGATCCGGATGCGGTGAACGCAATGGCGGGCACACACATTTTTTTCAAAAATGTGTGCTGAATCCCGCACTGCGGTTACCGGATGGCTCAGGATGTGTAATCCTGAGCCATCCGGTAACTGCCGAGGTTGCGGATCCCGGCTATTGGCGGGATCCGCAACCTTAATAAAGAGTTAAATTGTTGATCTCAATGACTTTTTAAGGTCTGTAGGGGGGCTTAGACCCCCCTACAGACCGGCCGACCACTTATACAGTGTACTTGTACAATTTCTCAATGGGCACGGGCTCTTCGGAGCAAAGTGCCCCCCCCCCCCGTATCACTATACAGGGGTGCATACACCCCTGTATTACAATGATGCATTAATGATGTGTAGTCCAAAAAGGATTTGATCACTCGCAATGTAAGTTTATAGTTACATGCTGTTGTAGGCAGAGTCCAGCGAAATCCATGGGCGGGGCTGTGTGCAGTAGCCTCCGCCCGCTCCTTCTTGATGGCCGCCCCCTCTGGCCGTAATCCACTGTTGTGAGGGCGGATACGTCGTTAAAGGGGCGTGGCTAACCTCGGCACATAGTTAGCCACGCCCCTTTAACGACGTATCCGCCCTCACAACAGTGGATTACGGCCAGAGGGGGCGGCCATCAACATGGAGCGGGCGGAGGCTGCTGCACACAGCCCCGCCCATGGATTTCGCTGGACTCTGCCTACAACAGCATGTAACTATAAACTTACATTGCGAGTGATCAAATCCTTTTTGGACTACACATCATTAATGCATCATTGTAATACAGGGGTGTATGCACCCCTGTATAGTGATACGGGGGGGGGGGGGCACTTTGCTCCGAAGAGCCCGTGCCCATTGAGAAATTGTACAAGTACACTGTATAAGTGGTCGGCCGGTCTGTAGGGGGGTCTAAGCCCCCCTACAGACCTTAAAAAGTCATTGAGATCAACAATTTAACTCTTTATTAAGGTTGCGGATCCCGCCAATAGCCGGGATCCGCAACCTCGGCAGTTACCGGATGGCTCAGGATTACACATCCTGAGCCATCCGGTAACCGCAGTGCGGCCCGGTAAACGCTGCGAAAACTGCTGCCTGCATGATTTTAAACGCAGGCAGCAGTGCCGGATCCGGCCACCGGATGGCTTGTGAAGCCATCCGGTGTTTTGCATAGGCTTCCATCAGGAGCCTTTCCTGGTCCGGTTTTGAGCTTTTTTAAAGCTCAAAACCGGATCAGGATTTTAAACAAAAAACGCCAATGTGACCCTACCCATAAATAACTAGTATTCTGGATCTCAATTTTTCATGAAATACATGTCAGAGACAAATTCATTGAGTTATGAATCAATTGATCTTCTCCAGTCACAGTATTATTTTAAATGATGTATGGCGGTATTATTTTGGAATAAAATCTTAGTATGATGTGACAAATTTGCAGCAGTGTTGTGCAAGTTAATTATGGGAGTATTTTTGGACACCAAGTAGTGAACCAGTCAAGGCCATTGCACTGATGGCTGGCTTCACACCACGGTTTTCTGCTGTCAGGCTGTGTCCGGTGTTTTGCTGGATGCACCGGACACAGCCTGACAGCTCTGGACAGAACAGAACAGGAGGGCAAATATGCCTTCCGATCCTGTTTTGTGCCGGAATCGGCGGTCCGCGGCTGCAGGAGCTGTCCCTTGCTGAAATGTCAGGATTGCTTGCGGAGAGCTGGCCGCAGTTCTGAAATCTCAGCCGGGGGCTCTCCATGGTGCTGAAATTCAGCGCCGGCCGCCGCTGAACTTCAGCACCCGGAATCCTGGAACTGGATCCGATTTTCTGACGGATCCAGCATGATCCAGAGCCCAGAAACTCCCATGTTAGGGGGGCGCCAGATCACACTGGATCTGGGAGGATCCGATTTGGTCCGATTTTTGCCCCGGACACAAAAACGTTGATTTTGTGTTCGGGTCAAAAAAACAAAATGTGCCAGATCCTCCCAGACAGCACAAAACCGGATGGCAAATAGCTGCCATCTGGCCCTATAGGGATACTAGGTGGCCAAAATCGGACCCGGGGCTGTCCGGTTAACACCAGACAGCCCCGGATCGCAAAAACTGTGGTGTGAAGTCGGCTTTAGACTTAAAAATTGTGATGAAGAAGATTTTGGGAGTATATATAGGGAGGAAGAGAGTCACAGGGTGATGGATGTCCAGAGGATGACTGATAATTGGGAGGGGTCATAAACAGATGGAAAAAGATGAGGTATTTGAATTATTCACTTCAAATTTCATAATAAAATTGTTAATCCCAAAACAAGATCACGGCAAATGCAAAATATTTTTTGAGTAGATTCTCATGAATCCAGAAAAATAGAGACCGCTAGCTTGTTGGATTCATTTTCGGGTTTGGAGGAGCTAAAAAAATATATAATACCCCTTCCCGATCCCCACCTGCCCCACCAGGCTACTCTCTCTCACACCGGTCATATATATTTTAGGCCTCTCTTGGCAGCAGGACTGTAACAACTACATGTCATGGGTGTCGCCTGCTCTAGGGAGACCTATGACGAGTCTGGGACCCAAAGTTTTGCCATGCCTGGTGGATGAGGTCTATAATTGTTTTAGAATGTATTTAACTTCTTTTGGTGCTGCAGAGGTCAAGGGCCTTGTCCTGTCTGGTTGCTGTTTTTGTGACCACTCCCCTTCCCTATAAAGAGTCACATATCTGGTCAGCTGACACTGGTAGTAGAATCTCATTCATTGCTGACCATTGTGGGAGGATCCTGTCTCTGGACTAACTTGGAATGGTGATTGTTGCAGTTGGTGGAGCTGCAATTGAGGAGTTTTGTTGTATATCAATTAGTGTCTATTGTCTCTCTGTCTGTATACCTTTTCCTGTATTATATTATTGAAAATGTGAGGCTAGCATCCTTGCCAGACAGTGCAATAACCAGGGTTAGTTCAGGTGAGAAAGGGCCTAGGCACTTGACAGAAATGGGGCAAGGACAGGGGCGGGCTAGTCCAACTAACCCCAGGAGGCATTGACATTGCAGTCAGCCCTAGGTGAGGAGTGGGGGGGGGTTTATGCTAGCGGAGTTTTGAGAGGTGAGGAGGCGGGGGGAGTGCTACCAGAGTTTGAGAGGTGAGGAGTGGGGGGACGGGGGGTGCTGTCGGCCCACTCACCACGCTGCCCGGCGCGTCGGCTGTCCGGCTGCTGTGAAGTTAGCGGCTGTGGCTGCAAAGCAGAGCCGGACTGGCCCATTTCGGTATGGGGGCGGCCCTAGATGAGGCCAATATCACCAGCCTGGTGGGCACTTGCCCCCCTGCCACCTGGGCCAGTCTGCCCCTGGGCAAGGACCTGCATAGGGACATTAGGGAGCTCAGGGTTCAGCCTCAGGTGAATGAGAGGTGACCCCTTTCCTTACCATCAGGGCCTTCCTTCTATACCATCCATGATGTCAGCCTTGTGCTGTGCCACATAATGGGTGTCAGTGCACCCCGATGTGACACTACACCCCCCGACGTCATAATATCATAGGGCCTGAGGTGCTAAAAACACCTGACAAGCGACAGGTATCCGAGGGAACAGTTTGGCAGAACAGGTGACTATTACAGTACATATAACCCTATATTTATTATGCTATGGGGTCTGGTTGTAGGTTCTCTTTAATTCAACAAATCCAATAAATGCATTAAAAAAAAACCATTTCGGGCACAATTGCCTCTTTCAGCAAAGTATATTTCTCCTTTTATTTTTTTTTTTTTAGTAAATTTAGAGAATATGTTCAATTAGTCAACAGAAAGTACAAATGCGTTCTTCCTCCATTGTGAATGGCAATTTAATCCGTCCTATCTCGAGTGGATGAGCTACTTTAGCAGCGCAGACACTTTACCCATGTTTTTAAGATCTTATTTAATGAAATCGGAGACAACAAGTGCAGTACAAAAAAAATCTTGAAAGAATCGTTCTTTCTTTAATGCTTGATTTACCATTAGGCTCATAAGAAAATAACTTAATAAAGTAAAGGTTACCATAGAGATCCCCATGGAAACCCCCCGCTTGGTGAGACTCTCATCTACACTCTATGGAGAATGGCCAAGAAATGGAGCTTATGTTAGAAGGAGAACATGGAAGTGTGCGGAGCAAAAGCCCTCCACCTGGGCATGAAAGGCATAGCAGTTTTGCTCCATCCTTGTATATATGTCCCCCATCCTGGGCCCCTTCCTGGTAGATATGTCCTGCATCCTTGTATATATGTTCCCCATCGTGGGCCCCTTCCTGGTAGATATGTCCTGCATCCTTGTATATATGTTCCCCATCGTGGGCCCCTTCCTGGTATATAAGTCCCATCCTGGGCTTATATTGGCATATATTTCCCCATGCTGGTATATATCTCCCTATCCGGGGCTTATCCTGGTATATATGTCTCCATACTGGGCTTATATTGGCATATATTTCCCCATGCTGGTATATATCTCCCTATCCGGGGCTTATCCTGGTATATATGTCCCCATACTGGAATTAATGTCCTCATCCTGGGCCCTTCCCTGGTAAAAATATCCTGCATCCTGGTATATATGTACAATGACCTGGTGCATATTTCCCCCTTCAAGGTATATATGTCCCTATCCTGGGCTCATCCTGGTACACACAGTACAGACCAAGAGTTTGGACTCACCTTCTCATTCAAAGAGTTTTCAGTATTTTCATGACTATGAAAATTGTAGATTCACACTGAAGGCATCAAAACTATGAATTATCACATGTGGAATTATATACTTAACAAAAAAGTGTGAAACAACTGAAAATTAAGGATGAGCGAGTACTGCAGTAATCGGACTCGCTATACTTGCAACGAGTAGGTCCCGGTACTCGTTGCGAGTATAGTGAATCCAATGGCAGTGAATAGGCCTGGCGAGTACTGTTGCAGTGTATCTATATATACACTGCGAATGTGCACTAAAAGTGAATAACAGTTGTTAAAAAATTAAAAAAATCATACTCACCTATCCGACGCCTTGCACCGGGACCGGCAAGAAAACATCCGATCAACTACAAGGACCTGCGAGTCTGACAGCCAATCAGATGGCTGGTAGCAATCTGGCCAATCAAATAGCCAGACGTCACAAACCATGTGATTGCTACTAGCCACCTGATTGGCCAGATTGCCAGGTCATTGATGCACGTTCAAGACCTGGCAATCTGGCCAATCAGGTGGCTGGTAGCGATCAGGTTGTTTGTGACGTCTGGCCATCTGATTGGTCTGATTGACAGGTACTTTAGTCCACTGTTAACACAGTGTGATATAGCGATCACTCAGCGGGTCGGGGTGCACTCACTTGACAGCGTCATTCAAGCAGACAGCCATGGTTCCTATTTAACTCAAGTCCAGTTGGTTTATTTAGCCACATAAACCACTTGATATAAACAATTATTGTACACAGTCCATCACTTCACACGTGGGGTTCGTCTGCACAGTTCACTAAATGACCTCTGTCAGTTCACCCCCCCTTCTTATGAGGTTACCTTGTCCAGCCATCATAGCAGGCTTCTTTCATACTGTCACCTGACAGTCCATTGCTCCAGGAGCTGCTCCGAGTTCCATATCTGGGCCTTCCCATGTGCTACCCAAACAGTCAGTTTTTAGCCTCCAGAACCTGAGCTGACATCACCTCCTGTGAGCAGTCAGAAGTCCCATGATATCAGCCATGACCATACCCCTAGAGGAGGTGTGTTAACTTATACACACACATACTTACATTAACTACTGCTGCAAGACACAGTACATCAGACCTCTGCCTGTACAATGTATACCAGCCATTCAGACCATGGCTGGCCGCCTTATCACAACAGTTACAAGCATTCTACAGTAGTTCACTCTCGGTCCCAGTGACCAGTCTACAGCTGGAACAGGTTACCCCCTTTCTAGTCCTTTCAGGCCTCTCTCGCTTTCTCTCCTGCGCATCTGCCTCGGGCCAGCCATCATGGATTCTCCATGGATATTCCACTCTGGGAATCCTAGTCCTGTATGACGTCCTTTCCTTCGGGTGTCGGGGGTTTGGATCCAGGACATGAAGACCCCGTAGCCCACCGGAGTTCTTGTGGTTGGGGCTTAGAGCTACCCTGCCTCATCTACAGAGTCAGCACTCTGGTTCCTTGGCCCTGTCACCAGTGTCATGTGTTAGTCCGGTTGACTTGGCTCCCTCTGTCTCCCACGGGTTCAGTCTAGGTTTCCAGGCCGGCCATTAGTGGTATCGGCCGCAGGGCCCCATTGTTCTTTCTGCCTCTGTCACTAAGCTGAAGGGTGGGGATCCTTCCTTCTTCCTCACCCTTCAGTGAATTCTCCTCAACCTAGTTCCTCCACCCCTTTCCCGGGTTCTGTTCTCCGTTCCACCCTCCACCTAGCTCCTCCTGCCATCTCTCGCCTGACATGAAGTAACTTAGGCTCAGGATTGGAGTGTGTGTGTGTGGGGTGTTGGTGTGGAGTGTCTAGCTCACCTGTCCCAGCTGCTGTACCTCTCTTTGGCCACCGGTCCGCAGGGGCACCACATATATGTCCTCATCCTGGGCTCATCCTGGTATATATGTGTGGCACCCCAGGGTTAATGTGCCACAGTAACATCACACGGGTTCCCTCCTCACAGCACTCTGACCTACACTAGCACCTCTAGGCCAGGAGGGGGAGCTAAACCAGCTTCCTTATATACTTCAGGTCAAGAGGAAGTAGTTAGTTCTTAAGAAGTTCAGTACGAGGCAGTACTGTGAAGAGTAGAGTTAGTTTCAGTTTCTGGGAGAACTGAGAGAGGCTGTAGTGTAAAGAAGCTGTGCCAGGCTTCTCTACAGTCCGCTCACTGATTCCAGGCCTAGCTAGGGTCTGAGGGAAGGAGAATCAAGGACAGAGAAACACATCTGGGAGCTTGAGTGCAATCATCACTCGTCCCAGAGGAGCGCACAGAACGGACACTGGATCCAAGACTGTGACTGACACACACAGCATAGTCAATCCAGGAATAGTGGAGTCGCTAAATCACCACTGTACCAGTGCAAAGCAACACGGCGGGGTCAGCACCACACAGAAGACTCAAGTTGCCTAACCAAGTGGTACCAGAAGGGAAAGAGAGTCTGTGCAAGCAGCTCAGCTACAAGCAGTTGCAGGGCCACACACACACACAGCGCAGCACGAGGAAGCTGAGGACCCAGACAGGGTGGGAGCAACCCAGCCCCAGTACAGACTCCGTGGACTATAATCTGCAACAACATCGCAGTAAAGCTTTGGAAACTACAGAAACGTGAGTGTGTGTTCCTTCACCCGTCTCCACTATCCATCCCTTATTATCACATCCACCATAGACTATAACCACCACTGCCCCGGGGAACCCGCCTCTACCTACGGAGAGCAGTACCATCTAAGCTGCCTAACATCACCCCGGAGGTTCTGCAGCAGCGGTGGTCCCATTCCTGACCACACACCGTGGGTGGCGTCACGACAAACTATTATCCCCTGTAAATATTCCCCTTTTACTTGCCAGGGCCCGGGAGACGGTCCGGACCAGGCCCTCCGTGACATTCCCTAGCAGCAAACCCGGTCCGGTACCAAGTACCCCCATCCCAGTGGGCTCGACATATGGTCTATTGTTTAGAAAGTACAGTTCATACTTGGATTGAACACTGGCTCAAAGAGAGTTGTGAATGACGGCTACTCTGAATTGTCTCTGATTGTATATGGTGACTTCAAGGTTTAGTGCTGGGTCTGCTATTAATCAATTTTTATCATTAATGATATAGAAGACAAAATAATTATTGTTGTTTCTGTCTATGCAGAAGACACCAAACTGTGTAGTATAGTGCAGTCTATGGAGGGTGTTCATGAGTTACAGGGTGATGTGGACAAACTGAGTGTTCAGGCTTCTAAATTAAATTAAATTTAATTGGGCATCCAAATTAAAATAATAATAGTGTGAAAATAGTAATCTGTCTGTCTGCCTATGTATATCTATTTGCAGGGGTGGAACTACCATGGTGCAGCTGCACCAGGGCCCCGGCCAGCTAGGGGGCCCCTGAAGGCTCCAGCGGCGGGTCCGTTCCGCTCCCTGACAGGACTCAGGAGGGTGGTAGTGGCCGCAGGAGGAGAATCTCCAGGATTCAATGTGAGTGAGCCCGGGGGGTGGGGGGGGGTTGAGGCTGATAGAATAAGGTGCCGCCGCCGCCGCCCGCAGCTTTATTATGACATTGACTCGCGGGGGGGGGGGGGATTTTAACACATTGCGCACCTGCTGTGCGCGGGTGCCTCATCCTGTTGGCGGCCGCGGCCTCTTTAAATCTCTCTGCGGCCGCCAGCCGGGCACAGTCGGGGAAGTAGTGTTTCCAGTGTGTAGCTTCCGGCTCTGTCCCTGCAGCCGCTTCTTGGAGGAGGAGTATGTCAGCTCCACTCCTCAGCGGCTCCAGCTGCTGAACGCCTCCTGCTCTATATCCTGCACTGCTGGAGGGGCCAAGCAGTTCCTGCTCTGCCTGCTGGTACCTGGCATCTTCCTGTGCGGCGTCCCCTCCTGTGTGGGCTCCTTCATCCTGGCCGGTAAGAGGCTGTATTACTGCAGAGCTCCCTATTACAGGTGCAGTCAGGCTGGAGGTAAAGTGTTTATCCGGAGCCTCAATATGCCGCTGGGGCCCGAGGTTTCTGCACAGTGGGGAGATGCTCTGGATCCTGTCTTGTAGCTGCGGGTCATTTATGGCTGCTGTTTGAACTTTCACTGTCCATGGAAGATCCCTATCTGAGGGATTTCAAACAGCCGCCATAAATCCCATCATACCACAGACAAAGCGTCCGACCGACCCCTGACCACAGAGTCCTGGACTGGACTGATAACTGTGACCGGCCTGCAAACCACCACTGATAAGGTCACTTATCTCCCTACCTCTATGTATGTGTACTGTATATGAGTGTCTGTGTGTGTATATACGGTATGGATGCGTGTGTATATGTACTGTATTCTGTATATCTGTGTACATATGAATGTGTTCATATCGGTGTATATATACTGTATATACATGTACACATGGATGTGTGTATATACTGTATATGCATGTACACATGGATGTGTATATATACTGTATATGCATGTACACATGGATGTGTGTGTATATACTGTATATGCATGTACACATGGATGTGTATATATACTGTATATGCATGTACACATGGATGTGTGTGTGTATATACTGTATATGCATGTACACATGGATGTGTGTGTGTATATACACTGTATATGCATGTACACATGGATGTGTGTGTGGTCAGGGGTGAATCAAGCCCCTCTGCCGCCTGAGCCGAGGGGGTGGAGGGTTTGGGAGGTGCTAGTGGAGCCACCACGACAAAGGATCGAGGGAGGGGGGTGCTACTGGAGCCGCCGCAAGCGGAGGGGGGGATTGCTAGCAGAGCCGCCACTGTACTATACCTGGTCGCTACCACGCTGGTTATGGCGGGCGGCATGCGGTGGGCGGCACATCTCGCCGCCAGCAGCTGCCATGCCCAGTACCAGCCACCGCCACCGGACCGCTCCGCGAAGCCCAGCCAAGCACAGGGGGAGCTCCAACACCCACCATGGAGCCCCCATCTGACCCTATGCTCCTCCACCATTAACCCCCTCCATCCTGCGCTGACCACCTCATTCCCGGTTCAAGCTTCCATCAATGATGGGTGAGACTGGAAGGGGGGTGTGTAGGTATGTGTCTACGTGTGTAGATGTGTGTTTGTGTCCACTTAGCCGCCCCCCCGCATCCCGCCGCCGCACCGATTCTCACCTTCCGATGCGATAGCATCAGGCACACATCTACTATATATATATCCTCCTTGAAGCTGTCTTGGGCTATATATGTTATACCAGGCTATGCTGGGCTGTATATATTAACTGGAGGCTGTTTTTGGGCTGTATATATTACTTGGAGGCTATGCTGGGCTGCATATATTACTTGGAGGCTATGCTGGGCTAGTCTGCATATATTACCTGGCGGCTGTGCTGGGCTGTAGTGTATGTTACCTGGCGGCTGTGCTGGGCTGTAGTGTATGTTACCTGGCGGCTGTGCTGGGCTGTAGTGTATGTTACCTGGCGGCTGTGCTGGGCTGTATGTTTACATTACTTTGTCGCCACTATGAGGGGCGGGGGGGGGCCCCCGAAAAATTTCTTGCACGGGGCCCACTACAGTCTGGGTCCGCCCCTGTCTATTTGTCTTACAGTATACCTGAGGCTGGCTGTGGCTGCACTTTGACACCATGTAGTCTGCAGCGCCTCTACAGGAGCCACGAAGTATTACATAGTGTGCATTAATGTCAATATATGGCTGCACATCTAGTTGGAAGAATGTCTCAAGTGGACCACCGTGCTGCAGCTCAGTTTCGTTAGTGATCTTCTTATAGCCTAGGCCATCTTTATGAAGAGTGTAGAGCAACAATTCTTTTTTTCAGATCCTCAGAGGTTTCTTTCCCATGAGGCGCCATGTTGAACTTCCAGTAACCAGTAAGAGAAAGAGTGTGAGCCAAGGGTGCATACTCATGATCAGGATACACAGCGTTTTGGACGCAACGTATTGCCACTGCGTCCAACATGCTGCGTTGTACAATAGCAGCGTAGTAAATGGGATTTCAAGCTATCAGATGCTCACTGTGCTTCTCCTGACCGCAGTATTATTTCAACTGCGAGGCGGGTTGCCAGACTTCCGCATCTCTGCAGCATGTTAATGTATCGCTGCGGAGTCGGGAGCAATCTCCTGCGGGTGAATGCAGGGAAAAGCCTCCCTGCCCGGACATAGATCATGGGCACAGGGCAGCTGCAGTCTCCCTACATTCACCCGCGGCCTCCCTCCGGTCTGGAGACTGTGCCTCCAATCTGCAGTGCCTCCGAACTGTATGCCTATACCCTCAGACCTTGTAGCACTAATGAGTCACATGACACCGGGGAGAGAAATTGGATAATAGGGTACTATTTGGCCATTTTCACTTAGGGGTGTACGCACTTTTGTTGACAACAGTGTAGACCTTAATGGCAGCTGTGTGTTGGGTTACTTTGAGAGCTCACCAAATTTACATTGCTATACAAGCTATACACTGACTACATTGTGTCAGAGTTAGATCTTCACTGTTGTCCTATGAGAAGATACAATAAAATATGTACAAAAATATGAGGGGTGCACTCACTTTTGTGATATACTGTATGTGTGAAGGACTATTATGCCATAACTGTGGAGAGAAGGCTGCTAGAGTGTGGAAATTGCCAGACAACCTACTACAGTGCCGGGCTGTGCCAGTGTGGCAGGTCCGAAGGGGAAGAAGATACGTGCGGTCCAATAGGGCATCATCACAACGCGTTTCGTTGGGTTACCGCCTTCATCAGGTGTAGCAGGTCAGGCTGAGATAATTATCAGTAGACAATCACAAGTGTCACTAAAGTCTTGGATGTTTCAGCTCACCCTTGTATATACCGGTTGTCTTCTTCTGATCAAGCCAAATGGTTGCCTTTCGTGAGATTATTGAACCCACCAAGCCCTTTGCCTATGTAGGACTCTGTAACCACCAAGCGTGTTGCCTCTATTTCAGTAAAGTTGTTAAATGAATCTCCCCACACAATCATATTCTTTTGCTATCCCTAAATATGATACCGCACTCTTAAAGGACTTAAACCAACTCTTACATTGAGCCTGTTATGTCTTATTCACTGTATGTTAAGATTTAATTAAACTAATGCTACATTGTATCTAATATAAATGGGATGAAGTTTCATGTTGGTTTCTACTAACGATGTAAGATTTCATTGGTTTGTAAAGTTCATAATGGAAATAGATTGCCTCACATATATCGTTCATAATGTCATCTTCTCTTTTAACAAAGAGAAGATAATCATAAAGAATGTGCTATTGGCTTATTATGAACCAGACATAGGGGTTTATTGATCTGGGGTCCATCAGGATACAGCAGAACATGCAGGCTTTACATAATGGACAAACAAACTAAAAATGTAAAAAAAAGAACTGAAAAAGAATTTACCAACCTCTGTATAAAGTAATATTATTATTATTTATTTATATAGCACCAATAATTCAACGGTGTTGTACATGAGAAAGAGTTACATACAAAAGACAAATACAAATTACAGTAAACCAACAATGGCAGACTGGTGCAGAGGGGAGAGAACTGTGCCCTTACAAGATTGCAATCTACCGGCTGATGGATAGAAGACTATAGGCCGGGGGTTGCAGCAGCTCCAGCGGTTGTGAGGTGGCATCTCTGATGGTGGTGAGATGACAGCTCCAGTGCTGCTGAGGTGGCAACTCCAGGAGTGGTGAAGCAGCATCTCCAAAGGTGGTGACGAGGCAGCTCCGGGGGTGGTGGAATGGCAGCTTTGGTGGTGGTGAGGTGGCAGCTTCAAAGGTGGTGACGCGGCAGCTCTGATGGTGATGACGTGGCAGCTCCGGGGGTGGTGAGGTTGCAGCTCTGGAGGTGGTAAGTCGGCAGCTGCGGTGGTGGTGAGTCGGCAGCTCCAGTGGTAGTGACACGGCAGCTCCAGTGGTGGTGAGGTGGCAACTCCATTGGTGGTAATGCGGCAGCACTGTTGGTGGTGAGGTGGCAGCTCCGATGGTTTATTTATTTATTTATTTATTATTTATTTATATAGCGCCTTTAGGTTCCATGGCTCTTTACATGAGGATAAGGGAGACAAGAATAAGTACACTAAATATAGACGATCGGGACGTACAGTTACAGGAGGGGCAGGGACCCTGTCCACGAGGGCTCACAATCTACGAGGGGCGGGTGGGGATACAGTAGGATGGGGGAATGTCAGGTATGGGGCGGTCGCCTGGGTCTCATGGCAGGTTGTAGGCTTGACGGAACAAGTGAGTCTTCAGGTGACACTTGAAGCTACTCAGGGTAGGAGAGTGTCTGACGTGTTCGGGTAGGGAGTTCCAGAGTGGGGCAGATGCCCGGGAGAAGTTCTGGACGCGGTTGCGCAAATAGGAGATGAGGGAGGAGCAGAGGAGGAGTTCTTGGGAAGAGCGGAGGATGTGTGAGGGTAGGTATCGGGAGACCACGTCAGAGATGTATGGTGGGGACAGGTTGTATATGGCTTTGTACGCCATGGTTAGTGTTTTGAATTGGGATCTCTTGGAGGCGGGGAGCCAGTGAAGGGCTTGGCAGAGGGGGGAGACAGGGGAGTAGCGGGAGGACAAATGGATTAGTCGGGCAGCGGAATTGAGGATAGATTGGAGAGGTGTGAGGGAGTTAGCCGGGAGGCCAGTGAGAAGGAGGTTGCAGAAGTCAAGGCGGGAGATGATAAGAGCATGGATGAGTGTTTTAGCGGTGTCGTGGGTGAGGAAGGAGCGTATCTGTGAGATGTTCTTGAGCTGGAGCCGGAGGGATGTGGTGAGGGCCTCGATGTGGGGCTTGAAGGATAGGGAGGAGTCAAGGATTACCCCGAGGCACTTGGCTTGGGGGACTGGGGAGAGGGTGCAGTCGTTGACGCAGATGGATACTTTGGGAAGTGGGGGGCAATTTCTTGGGGGGAAGACTATGAATTCAGTTTTGTCCATGTTGAGTTTAAGGAAGCGAGCAGAGAAGAAGGATGAGATGGCGGAAAGGCATTGTGGGATTTTCGAGAGTAGGGAGGTGATGTCAGGGCAGGACAGGTAGATTTGGGTGTCGTCGTCGTAGAGGTTGTATTGAAAGCCATGGGACTCAATGAGCTGCCCTAGGCCGAAAGTGTATATGGAGAAAAGTAGGGGTCCCAGGACCGAACTTTGGGGGACTCCGACAGAAAGGGGGTAGGGTGAGGAGGAGGTGTGGGAGTGGGAGACGCTGAAGGTCCGGTGCGCTAGGTATGACGAGATCCAGGAGAGGGCAAGGTGGGTGATGCCAAGGGATTCCAGTATCCGGAGAAGAAGGGAGTGGTCAACCGTGTCGAAGGCGGCAGACAGGTCAAGGAGTAGCAGGATGGAGTAGTGGTGTTTGTTCTTGGCGGTCAGTAGGTCGTTGGTGACTTTGGTCAGGGCTGTTTCGGTGGAATGGAGGGGTCGGAAGCCGGACTGTAGGCGGTCGAAGTGTGAGCACGAGGAGAGGTGAGAGGACAGTTCGGAGTGGACGTTCTGTTCAAGTAGTTTAGAGGCGAATGTAAGAAGAGATATGGGGCGATAGTTAGAGATATGGGGCAATAGATGGTTGTGATGATGCAACTCCTGTGGTTGTGAGGTGGCAGTGCCGATGGTGCTCATGCAGAAGTTGCGGTGATGGTGAGGTGGCAGCTCTGGTGGTGGTGAGGTGGCAGCTCCGATAGTGATTCTGCAGCAGCTCCAGGGGTAGTGAGGCGGCAGCTCTGATGGTGGTGAGGCGGCGACTCCAGGGAAGGTGAGGTGGCAGCTCCAGAGTTGGTGAGGAGGCAGCTCCGCTGATGGTGAGGTGGTAGCTCTGATGGTGGTGATGCGGCAGCTGTGGGGTAGTGAGGTGGCAGCTCCAATGTTGGTGAGGCTGCAGCTCTGCTGGGGGTGAGGTGGCAGCTCTGGTGGTGGTGGTGAGGTGGCAGCTCCAGTGGTGGTGAGGCTGCAGCTCTGCTGGGGGTGAGGTGGCAGCTCCGGTGGTGGTGAGGTGGCAGCTCTGATGGTGGTTACATGGCAGCTCCAGGGGTGGTAAGGTGGCAGCTCCGGTGGTAAAGAGGCGGCAGCTCTGGTGGTTGAGGTGACAGAGTGGTCTTTGTAGACTATAAACTTCTCGAACATATGGGTTTTCAAGTATCTCCTGAAGGATATGAACGTAGTATATAATAGAACATGTAAGGGCACAGAATTACAGAGGATTGGGAATAATTGGTAGAAGTCTAGGATGTTATTTGGTGGGGAACAAATAAGTGTGGAGGAGAGAAGATGTTCTTGGGAGGATCGGAGATTATGTGAGGGAAGATATTGTGGGATTATTGTGTAGACAAAGGGAGGGGACAGGTAATGGACAGCTTTGTAGGTTAGTGTTAGTAGTTTGAACATATGGCTTGGCACTGTATCTGGATTTAAACTTTCCTATACCATTATATTATATTCATTATTTATGTTTCTTTGTTATAATATTTATTTTTATTAGTATAAATTTATACTCTCCCCCCTGTGTGCTATGATGTCATAACACCCCACTATGACATTATAATACCCCATTGTGATGTCATAATACCCCATTGGGTTGTCCTAATTCCCCATTAGGATGTTGTGGCACCCTTGGGTCAAAGTGCCATAGTGTCATCACTGCCCCCATGTAGTGGTGTCACCAGAAAGCAACAAAGGGTATTCTCATCAGGCAACACCAACACCTCCAAGCCAGAAGGAGGAGACCAAGCCCAGGTTCAGAGTGAGCTCCCCTATATATTCTGGTCTGGGAAGGAGGAAGTCAGTTCATTCCCGGGAGGACTGAGAACAGTGCAGTGCGAAGCAGCACTGTGAAGACATCCTGGTGGACTGGAAGCTGCTTAGCTCGTCGCAGGATCGCTAACTTGTTCCAGGCCTAAGGCTAGGGTCTGAGGAAAGGAGAGGAAGAAACACACCGAGAGGCTGAGCAACATCCTGCCTTCCCCAGAGAACAAGCGCATAGAACACCGGACTCCAAGACTGAGCAGGGTTACACATCCCAGCAGTCAACACCGGAAAGTGGGGAACTCCAGATTCTCCAGCTACACTGTACCAGAAACACAACAACACATAGACTCCAACAACATTGACACCCAGCTGCAGGGTAGAGAGAGTGAAGGACTCGAGTTGCCTGTTATACTGGTACCCCACAGGACGGGACAGGGCCGGCAGCCTAGCTTAAGCAAATGCAGGAGCCAAATCACAAGCGCAGCAAGGGAGCCAAAAAGACCCGGTCAGGTGAGAATAACCCTAAGTTGCTCTCAAGACTCCGTGGACAGCATTTAACATCTGCTCCAGTAAAGAACTGAGAAACCTACAAAACCAAGAGTCTGCCTGTTACTTGCACCCATTACCCTGCACCCTGTACATAGACATTCTACACCTGCCCTGGGAGCCTCAGCCGTACCCGAGGAGGGCTTACCATCTACGCTGCCCTAAGTCACCGTCCCCAGCAGGAATACAACAGGGGTGGTTCTAAATAACCCCTTTTTGGACTGGTCCCAGGCCACGGAACCGGGTCAGGACTACCATAATACCCCAGAGAGACAGCACCGGCCCGGTCCCTGAGTACCCCATAGCCTGGGGGTGCATCAATGTCATAACACCCCACTATGATGTGATAATACCCCGTTGTGATGTCATAATTCTCCACTGTGATGTCATAATACCCATTGTGATACAGGGACATCCGGATAAAGGAGGCTATGACAGACTCCACAAGGCAATTATATATACGGCTTATAGATTTTGTGTTACTATAATACATTAATTTGTTTCATTATTAGAATATTTACTTGTATCATTATACTGCATTGTTTTATTACAATATTTAATTCTTGTTATTACATTACAATTATTATTTATATTTCATTATTATATTTATTTTCTTATTACTATATTACATTTATTATTTGTGTTACATTATTATATTAGTTTGATTAGATTGTATTATTATTACTATTACATTAAGTTTATTTTTTATGTTTCATTATTATAATATTTGTTTTTATTATTATGTTATATTTATTAGAATACTATTTTTATTATATTACATTTATTTAGGTTTCTTTATTAGTACCGCATATTTATTAGTATTACTGTATTGCATTGTTTTATTACAATATTAAATATTTGTTATTATATTACATTTATTTTTTTATTAGAATATTTATTTGTATAACTATATTGCATTGTTTTATTAGAATATAAAATGTTTGTTATTATATTACAATTATTATTTATATTTCATTACTATATTTATTTTCTTATTACTATATTACTTATTTTGCATTATTAAATTAATTTTTATTAGATTTTATTATTGTTGTAATTTTTATTACTGTTATTAATATTGATTTATTTATTTATCGAGCACCATTGATTCCATGGTGCTGTACATGAGAAAGGTATACATACAAACAAGTTAAAAATACAACAAACAAACTAACAGTGACAGACTGGTACAGAGGGGAGAGAGGACCCTGCCCTTGTGGCTTAAATTCTACAGGGCAATGAGGAGGAAGACAGTTGGTTTGGTCAGCTCCAATGGTGATGGAGCACCAGGTCCGGTTGTGAAGGAGTGCCAGGTAGGGTGGTGGTGGAGTGCCAGGTCCAGTGGTTGTGGACCACCAAGTCCGGTGGTGGTGGAGCGTCAGGTCTGGTGGTGGTGAAGCACCAGGTCTGGTGGTGGGGGAGCGCCAGTTCAGGTGGTGGTGGAGCGCTGTCTCCAGTGGTGGTGGAGCACCAGGTGCGGTGGTGGTGCAGCGCCAGGTCCAGTGATGGTGGAACACCAGGTCCAGTGGTGGTGGAGTGCCAGGTTCAGTGTGGTGGAGCACCAGGGGCGGTGGTGATAAAGTACCAGGTCCAGTTGTGATAGAGTGGCAGGTCCGGTGGTGGTGGAGCGGCAAGTCTGGTTGTGGTGGAGCGCCAGGTCCAGTAGTGGTGGTGGAAAGGCAGGTCCAGTGGTGGTGGAGCATCGAGTCCGGTGGTGGTGAAGCACCAGGTCCGGTGGTGGTGGTGCACCAGGCCCGGTGGTGGTGGAGAGCCAGGTCGGGTGGTGGTGGAACACCAGGTTCGGTGGTGGTGGAGTGCTAGGTCCTGTGGTGGTGGAGCGGCAGGTGCAGTTGTGGTGGAGCGCCAAGTCCAGTGGTGGTGCAGCGCCAGGTCCAGTGGTGGTGGGGCACCAGGTCCAGTGGTGGTGGGGCACCAGGTCCAGTGGTGGTAGGGTCAGTGCAGGCTGTAATTAAAAGTATTTTGCAACATTAAAAGCAGGAGATCAGTGGAGCAGAAAAGCTGGGTCATGGAACAGTAGCATTTATTTTGCATGCATTATACAATACATGCATTATACAATTGGATACAAAGCAGTACATACCATTTAAGGATCACAGCCCTTACGCTGGCTGTGAAATTTTATTATATATAATTATTATTATTAATAATAATAATAATTACCGTAATAATAATATCATTAGCATTTATTTTATATGAATTACAGCAACACAAAACAATCGGCTATAAATCTGTGCATACCCTTTAGGGATCAGAGCCCTTACACCGGCTGCGAGTCCAGTTGGCCTCTCCGGAGTGTCGCACCAGCACATATTGACCCTCATGTCGAGATCTCATTGTGCAGATACAAATTGACTTCTCTCATTATTCTTTCAGAATCTTCACAAGTTGAGAAGTAGCGATTATCCTGTTATCGTCTCCTACAGGAAATGAAGGCTCCTTTTGGTTCTTCGCGGTGATTATTCACTCACTTGTGATGGACATATGGCAGGACGGGCGGAGAGATGTACAGCTACAAAGATTAAGCGATTGATGAACATTCCAGATTGGCAATCTTGGACAACATTTCTCTGTTGCTCGGAGTGTAGGTTGGGAATATTTTCGAGGGCGGTATAAGATTACAGATTCTCGATTACTTGGCATTTCCATACATAAATACTGCATTACATTAGGAAAAAAAAAAAACTAACTAAAAGGTCAAAGTATATTTACAGGGTAAATCTGTGCAGCAGAAGGGAATGGCATGCACCAATCTCCGTCACAGCATTGTAGATGTCAAGTGGAAGTAGCATGACAAAAATCACATTTATAGTTCAATTCTAAACGTATTTTAAAAATATATTTTTTTACTATTCACAAAAGAAATTGAAGTATTGCCATTTTCACACAGGCCTCAAGAACAGAAACAGCACTCTGCAATATTTTCTGTTTTCTGCATGTAGTTTACTTGTCTGCTTTGGTGTCTAGACTAAGGCTACTTTCACACTACGATTTTTTTAAAATCCGATGCTGTCCGATATAAATCGGACAGCATTGGATTCTTCTGATGCCTGGAATCACATGCCAAATAGGCATCCGATTCCGACATTTTATCTGATGCCTGGCCTCACCTCCCTCCTGTCAGCTGTCATCAGCTGTCTCTCCCCTGATGCTCCAATATGGTCCCCGGTCCTCCCCTCTTCTCCCGCGGTCCTCCATTGCGCCCCCCCTCTTGTCCCCCATTGCGCTCCCCCTCTTGTCCCCCTCCTCTCCTCTTGTCCCCCTCCTCTCCTCTTGTCCCCCATTGCGCTCCCCCTCTTGTCCCCCATTGCGCTCCCCCTCTTGTCCTCCTCCTCTCCTCTTGTCCTCCTCCTCTCCTCTTGTCCTCCTCCTCTCCTCCTCTCCTGTCTCACCTGTCCACGACTCCTGCACGGTCCCGCGCGTCTCCCAGTATCTTGCTGTTCTGTCTTCTGTGCTGCCAGGACCTCTCGTGATGTCACAATCACATGACTGCCAGCTATTGGTTACTGGCAGTCATGTGATTGTGACATCACGGCAGGTCTTGTCAGCACAGACGGCAAGATACCTGGAGACACCGCAGACGCCGGGGGCCTCGTGGACAGGTGAGCATAGATTTTTTTTTTTAATTAACCCATTCATTCACTTTTGGAGCGATTTTAGTGTAGTGAGCATGGTCAGTACACTAAAATCGGTCCGAGGAGACATCAGATGTTTCCTCGGACCCTGCTCCATAGGGCCCCATGTCAAATTGATCGGGTCAGATCGGATGTGCACTAAATGCCATCTGATTTGGTCTGATCCGAGTTTGTCCGATTTTATTTTCGGTGCTAAAACCGGAGCAGGCGCCGATTTTTGCACCGATAATAAAATCGGGCAGAATCGGATCGGTCCGATGCCCATAGGGCTGCATGGGGCCCAAAATCGGTCCGATGCTGTCCGATTTTTATCGGACAGCATCGGAACTGATAAAATCATAGTGTGAAACCAGCCTTAGACAGTGTTAGCAGAGTCATCTCGTTATAATTAAAGGGTGGATAATTGGATGTCAGCTCTATTATACCATTAGGTGCCTAGAAGGATAGTCAAGTTGGGTTGACACAAGCCGACTTACCTAACAATAAACTAAGAAAGACTAGAAGCAATGGGATGAAACTGAATGGGAGGAGACACAGATTGGATATTAGAAAGAACTTTGTGACAGTGAGGGTGATCAACGAGTGGAACAGGCGGCCCACGAGAGATGGTGAGTCTCCTTCAATGGAAGTCTTTACACACATCTGTCTGGGATGATTTAGTGAATCCTGCTTTGAGCAGAGGGTTGGACCAGATGACCCAGGAGGTCCCCTCCAACTCCACCACTGAGTCTATAATGAGGGTGACCAATGAGTGGAACAAGCGGCCACGAGAGGTGGTGAGTTCTCCTTCAGTGGAAGTCTGCACACAGAGGTTGGACAGACATCTGTCTGGGATGGTTCTCCTACGCACTCCCAATTTAAAATTCCCGGGTATGATGACGCCGGCCGGGCATCATTTCAGGTCCTGTGCAGTGTGGGGGTGTATGGGCGTATAGGCCTGCTCTGGACCATATGCAGTGTGCACATCAAAGTCGCCTCATACACATGATAATCTCCACAATGCACCGGACCGGAAATGATGCCTGGCCAATATGTCATACCCGGAAGGATGAGCCGGGAATTTTAAACTGGGAGCGTGCAGGAGAATAAATTCTCAAACATAACGGGGCATGATTATAGCAGGGAGAGGGAGAGAATGGAGCCATGGAGAACGCCCAGTCAGTCTACAGACCATAGTCTAGAGGACTCATTAGCATAAAGAGATGTAAGTAACAAACTCATTTTTCACAACCATTACAGTACAGTTTTAGGTCAGATAAAGATGGTTAGGGATGTGCTATGAAGGTGCATGGACAGGTATAGATTTGGGGGCATAAAGTAGCTGACAGGTTCCCTTTATCTGGTTTATTTTGAGAAGATGCCAGTTGCAAGGGAGAATACAAAGGACGAGAAAACAAATTAAGTGATGCAATATTCCATAGACGCATGAGATGGAGTTACCTGAATGATAAAGGTAATGCTTCACCTTCAAGTGACAGTAAAAACACTCTAACTAATAACATAAAACCCAGTTTGCAGCACTGAAAATAACACAATGGGGCCAAGTTGCTGTGGAAGTTGGTGCATGTACAGGAACCATTGGTGCACTTTAATATCACAACCAAAGCAAAATTCCCTTAGCAACAGTTCTAACTCTTCAACATTGGAACCATAAGTCCAGGAATTGGCTGGCAAATTTTGGCCTGGGAGGGCAAGGACACAGCAGTGGCCCATGAGCAGTGAGCTTCAGGGGCAGACCGGCCTCCCAAACCAACATGACAGATGGCAGGGAGAGCTCAAAACTGTAGCTTGATCACTGACCTGGGGGGCATCTGCCCCCTTGCCCAGCAAGCCCCTGCATAAGTCCCAACAACAGCTACTCACTCCTCAATGCAGCAGTTGTGGTTCACACAGTGATCCAGGAGAGGGCTGCAGAATCCAAATGCTTGAGAAACAAGGGATGAATTATATTTAGATTGTTAGCCCCGATGGGGATAGTGTTGCTGATAAAAGTAAAGCCCTGTGGAATTAATGGTGCTATATAAGTGGATAAATATTATTATTATTATTATTACACATAGCTTACACTTCATGTGTTACACTCTCTCCCTGGTGAGTCGCTGTATGCTCTGAAGCACAAAATGACAACTCACCACCTGAAATACAAACTCATGTTAAAGCATCTTGATTAACGCCACAACCAGTCATGTGCACATTACTCCCATGATCTACGAGTACAAAGGGGAAATATGGCCATATACCTTTTAAATAGGGTTTACTACTCTAGAAACCTTAGTAATATGCCCCTTCTTGTCATATGTTAGCACTAGGGGCCTACTGTCCCATTTGGGATGAGTGTGTACTACAGGGACCCCCTCATTGACCCCTAACTCTTGAGTTCCAGGCTCAGGTCCCATAATATTCATCTCTTCACTTGATATTCTGAGCTCCAGAGTGCATGGGCTTCGTGGCTGATGCAAATGGATGTTCAGATCAACAGGCAGTAGAAGCTGACAAGGATAGATTTTGGTGATGCTCGTTCCATTCTTCAGGGAAAGACGGTGTTTTCCGGTCCGCGCTGCCAGGTTCATTCACATCAAAGAAAAACCAATAATCGATATTTGATCCAATCCTTCCTTTATTCTCCTCCTACGCATTTCGGCGCCCCACCTGGCACCTTCCTCAGGGATATCCCTGAGGAAGGTGCCAGGTGGGGCGCCGAAACGCGGACCGGAAAACACCGTCTTTCCCTGAATTTCTTGGTACATCTCCACGTGCGTGGAGCCGGTGGGAGTCCTGCAGCAGCCATCAGGATATTACTCTATGGGCCTTCAAACCAGTTGTGGGTCACACAACTGGAATAGGTGAGTGAATTGCCTTTTTCACCACTTTTTCGTGTTAGTGTTGAGTGATAAGGGCACTATTGCGCCTCTTGTCCCCCCCCCCCTTTTTTTCTTATCGTTCCATTCTTGGGCTTTATAACTTGTTCTCAATGTTTTTTGCCATGGTGAGTATTCCCTGAGACACAATACAGAAATTATTATGTTCCTTAATGTCAGATCCCATTTTTGCACAGTGGAATAGATCAGCTTCCACTGCAGGTGTTACACTAGGAAAGATAAGTGTGATGCTAGTCACTGCAAAAACTAGGATGTGACAAAGCCACTACTAAAAAAATACTCCAAAAAATGGAAGGAGTGGAATAAAATTATGTCTCCTACAAATCAACCATAAAGACCTCAACATTGTACAAGACCAGATTAATCTTCGTACCCCAATCCAACTTATTTAGCATTACTATTTCAAGTAAATCATACCCAAGTTAATTCATAGCGGGCATTCTTATATACGTACTCTTTGTACTTCCATGTATGTAAATAGTTAAGTTACTGTTTAGCAACTCGTTATTCATTAAATAATCAAATTAATGGAATATGATTGATATTTATGTAAATCATTGACCGAGCGACTAAAGTCTTGAGTAGTGTTATATATTTCTGATTCATCCTCGGTCTATGAATATATAGATTGTACATCTTTCTTCATATTGTACCACCTAGATTACTAATCTCCTTTTATTGTACTTCATTGATTTCTGTATCATTTATGCTAATCATACTGTATGTGATATCGTTCTTTTATTTGCAAACCAATAAAAATATTTGAACACAAAGCCACTACTTACAGGATCACAGGCAAACAGGTAGTCAGGTAAACCAGGGTCAGTTCAAGGATAGTATGCAGTATACAGATTAGACAGAGATGTGGTCATATAATGATCCAAGGTCAGGTTTTTCAAGAGAGCATGATGGAATACAGGGGTTAACAAAGGCTTAAACAGGTAACAGTCCAGGAATCAAAATATGAGGAGCAAGATAACAGGTACAAGGAACAGGCACAAGGGTAGTCAAACAAAACTCAGGTCAGCTAACAGGGATCAAGATATACACTGAAGAGTAGGCCACCCAGCACGTCATTCAAAATACACAACTTGCAGCAATATGGGGAAAGCTTCTCAGCTAAGTAACCGTTCAATCAAAGTAAGTAGAGACACCTGAGTACTACAAACCTTCCCAGAACCAGTTGGAGAATAACTGTAAACATAACATACAAATTAAAAGCTCAAGCGATCACCTGTAGGGTATGTGAAAAACAAACATGCGGCGACAATCTCAGCGCATTACCACTATAACTTTCAGCCACTTTTAACAAGACGTTTTTATGCACTCACCTATTGGAGTAAAAACTTCAAGCATATATTATCTCCAGATGTTTGCTCGGGTCTGCTGCTCGCCTTGAATTGGTCCTGTGTTACGTCCAGCCTCGGATTCGCACAGGTACAATGGTATAAGGGAAATAATCCAATTCTGTGCTGGCCACGCTCCCCATAATACTGATTCTCAGAACTTCTCATCCACAGATAAAAGTTATTGAACAAACATGAAATGACATAAAATGACAGATACTACGCGTTTCGGCAGAAACAACTGCCTTCCTCAGGTATCTACTTTAAAAGGCGCTGCATCCCAACGGCCTTAATGACATTGTGGAAAGAGTTTTATACATGTTTATATGAAAAGGTTTTTAGCTACCGTATATACTCGCGTATAAGCCGACCCGTGTATAAGCCGACCCCCCTACTTTTGTCCTCAAAACCTGGAAAAACCTATTGACTCGTGTATAAGCCGAGTCCCGAGTACAGAATACAGGGCTCGGATTGTAAACTCGCTTAGAATCGCTCAGACTAGCTCAGAATCGCTCAGAAATGCTCAAAATCGCTAAGACTCGCTCTCAGAATCGCTATGACTCACTCAGAATCGCTATGACTCACTCAGAATCGCTCAGAAATGCTCAGAATCGCTAAGACCCTCTCGGAATCGCTAAAACCCTCTCGGAATAGCTCAGACTCGCTCGGAATCGCTAAGACCCGCTCGGAATAGCTCAGACTCGCTACTGACAGCAGGTATCCGAGTCCCTAATACAGTGACTCGCGTATAAGCCGAGGGGGTGACTTTTCAGACCGATTTTTGGGCTGAAAAACTCGGCTTATACGCGAGTATATACGGTAATTAATAATTACATCCTTTTAGAAAAAAAAATTATTATTTTTTTAATTTTTAAAACAATTTTTTTAGGAATCATAGAGAGAAATTTTATGATTGAATAAGTTTAGTATTTTTTGAAGTTCTGTCTCTTTTTTTATATTTAAAAAAAAATAGTGAGATTAATTGGATAGGTGTGCTTAAATCCCCACCCTCATTTGAATGCTCAGTGGGTAGTAACTACCTCTGCTATAAATAAATTGAATATATTTTTAAAGTAGATACCTGAGGAAGGCATTTGTTTCGGCCGAAACGCTTAGTATCTGTCATTTTATGTCATTTCATGCTTGTTCAATGAATCAATACATTTTATCTGTGGATAAGAAGTTCCGAGAATCAGTATTACGGAGAACACAATTTTACATTTTCTAAGGTGGTAGTTATGTCTAAGGCTTGAATTTTCAGACATATCCTACCCTCTCTCTGCTGAGCACGCACATGTATGATTGTAAAAGGTATCAACCACTGAGGACTCTCAGATTCTAATATTTTTCTATCTGCTGGCTAACACGGTATAAACATTTTTTACCTTATCATGTATGATTGTAACATTCCTAGGGTGGTTTCAGCAAGAATGTTTACTATAAATTACACCCCCCAACTCAATAGCGCCTCAAGCACTTGCCTATTCTAACAACCCCTTGCTCCAAACTCTAAGGTTAATGGCCACTTTACACACGGCTACATTTCTAGCTTATCCACAGGTAACTTACTGGTTGCAGTGAAATCATGGAGACATGGTTCTATCTTGTTGCTGTGTACAAATGGAATAATGTCTCCATGATTTCACTGCAGCCAGTAAGTTACCTGTGGATAAGCTAGAAATGTTGAAGTTTTGAAGGTACAAGGTGAAGAGAAGGCCAGAAACCCAATGGCTTGATACTGTCAAGATACCAATGGAGAAGACCCTGGTGGACCTATTATTATGATGGTCTCTATTACTTTGGAGACATGTGACAGTTTTGGGACCTGTGCCTCACTCCTGTATGGAGATTTCATATTAAATATATTTCTTTCCTTTGGCAGTTTAGGAGTTATTGTCATTTTCTGTGGCTAGCAAGTTCGCTAGTTCTCTGTCCAGGTGTGCCTACCCTGTGATTACTCCCTTCCCCTTTATGTGGTCACATGGTTGCAGCACCCTTTGCTGGTGATTGAACTTATTTCTGGCCAAGCTTCCTGAGGTGAAGTAGGTTCTCTGAAAACTCGACTACTGCCAAGCCGTCTGCTGCCAAGGAGTAAGGCAGCAGGTGTGAAGTTCTTCTCCTGTCTGTCTCCCCTTCCCTTTTGTTGTTATTATTGCAGTGGTTGGGACTAGTGTTGCCACTTGGCATTTCCATATTGTGGGATAATATCGTGCCAGAGAGGGATTAGGTATCCTACTCGGCTACTGGTTGTAAAAACCCATATAGGGAGAACAGGGCACAGCGACAGGTGAGTGCAGGTGATCACCTCTTCCCCGTTGCATATGAGCATGGCACTCCACTGTATTTGTGTCCCCCCCAATGTCTCCCCATCTGTTGTTTTGTGTAGTGCGCCGGACATAATTGGTCCATGTGCCACTGTCGTGTACAGTAGCCGGATACCCCTTAGTCCAGCGTGACACCTATCTAGGCTCGAGATTGATCTTCCTACAGAGCATTTACCATCAAGTTACCATGGCTCAAGATCGATTAATAATAATATTAATAATAATAATAATTAATAATTATATTTTCTCTCCATTGTTACCCAATGACCTTCATATAAAGAACATTCTCAATGGTCCAGATTGTGCTGTGTGAATGTCCTATTCGGGTTGAATGTCACTTTAATGCAGAGAAATCAAATATCTCGCTAATGAATGTTTGTTATTTGAGTCTGTACATGGTAAATGAGGAGATGGACAGCCCGGCACAGAAGATAAATCTCCTCCATCCAGAGTTGGCTTCTAATCAGAATTGGCAATTAGAGAGTCCGGGTAATATTTTTACAGCTGTTGTATTAATAACACATAGAGTGGATCCAGCCAGGATTTGTTGTAGACACCTCAGCAGAGTGAATGATGCAAATAACAGATGGATGGAGAGCACTCTTACAAACACTTAGAGAGATATTACCGTCATATTGAAAAGGAATTTACTAAAGCCCTATTTAAAATAATGAGCCAAGAGAATGTTCTGCGAGAAGGAGAAAATAATTGATGCCGATATCCGTGTAATATTCCGAGCGAGAAGGAAAAATACCAGAGTTCTTCTCCTTTTCAGGGCTCAGAAGTTGTTCCCCAGGTCTCGCAATATGTTCTATCAAGTATTGATAAACATCACTTTTTGGATAATGAAAAGTTATTTTAAGGGTAATTTGAGTTTAGGTCTGCAGCTGTTTATTGTCACGTAAGGCTGGTTCACACTACCATGTTTTGGAGTCACTACAGTGACTAATCTCTGAGGTGCAGAAAACAGACCAATAACGGAAAGTAAATGTAATAATATTACTACTTGCTGGTAGTAAAGAGAGGTTAAACCAATCAGAGATCAGGTCCAGGTAACGTCGCAGTAACAGCTAGGGTTAGTCAGAAGTGAAGTCTAATTCAAGCCGAAGTCAGCAAACCAGAGGGACAAAACAGAATACAGAGGATATTTATATAGCGCCATTAGTTTCCATGGCTCTTCACATATGGAAAGGGCACATGAGGACAAGAACATTATATGTGGTCAGTCAAGTCATACAGGTACAGGAGGGGAGAGGAGCCTGTCCACGAGGGCTCACAGTCTAAGAGGGAAGGGTGGGATACATGAGACGGGGCGGTGGACCAGGTCTCATTGCAGGTTGAAGGCTTGGCGGAATTGGTGGGTCTTCAGGTGTCTTTTGAAGGTTCCCAGGGTAGGAGAGTAGCCGGTAGAACTGTAGCCGTACTTAGGCAAGGTACTAGGAAGCAGTGCCAGAGAAGCCTGTGACTGCTAAGATCCGGGTGCTGTGTGCGGAGGCGCTGACAAGCGAGGTGAAGAGTAGCGCTTAGAGTACCACCAGAAAGAGAGAAACACCAGAAAGAAAGTGAGGAACAAGAAAGGAGGAAGGGAGGAACACCAGAGAGAGAGAGGGGGTCTTGAATACACTGCCCGGTACCTGGAGAAGTCGTTGAACCAGAGATTGGCAGAGGGAAGCACCCGGTGGCCTGGTTTGGTCTGAGAAGTAAAGGTACAGAACTCCAGTACTTGTGTGAGAGACTTTTCTTGGTGGTGATCACCCTCTATGCAGGCTGCCTGACCCATCCGTGTGCTGAGACCGTGCAGAGGGCCAGTTGAGGAATGAAATAGATCACCCCTTTACTCCACTGCCCTGGGGACCCACCGCTCAACCCGCGGGGAGTGAAGCCATCTCAGCTGCCAGTCATCCTCCCCAGAGGTTCTGCATCAGCAATGGCCACCCATAGCTGCACACCCCAGGTGGCGTCACTACCCCTTTCCCTTTAGTCACCATCATCTAGCCCTAAACTTTTAATTCACATTGTCAGGGTCAAGGAGTCGGGTTGCCACCGTGATGTCCTTCCTAAAAGAACCGAAAGATCTTTCCTGGTTTCGAGTACCCCACGGCCCTGGAGTGGGCGTGTCAGTTCTGCTGGACTAGACAATCAATTGCAGAAAAAGTTGTTACCACATAGGAAAAAATTATTTCATATCATGACAATGTCTGGAGATTGGTGAGGACATTACAGAAATGAACAAATAGGTCTTGAAAGAGAAGCTTAATAAGTTTAGACCTTGTCCACATTAGTGACCCATCTTTAGTGTTTATGCAAGGAAAAGTTACCAATGTGTAGATTAAACTTATCAATAAGGAGCCATGGGAAATAATTTATACACTGATAGTTAAATATAATAATTGTCATGTGTACAGATGAGTGGACCTGAGGATTTTTCGGGTTCTGGGGTGCAGATGGACTTTTTTTGTAATGTTCAGTTCACCCCTAGTGTGAACCATTCAAACACTGCAAGCAGCTCACACTGGGCCGAGCACCGAGTGTACCCAAGCACAGCGATACTCACTCCAGTGATTTGTGTACGTAGAGCACCCAAACTCCAAACCCGAATACTGATAAAAGTTTTTAAGTCTGTGTTGGGTATGAACTCTGAACTTTAAAGTCTGGTTAGCTCATCCCTATTCATGTATTGTGTTATATTCTCTAAAGATCTGATGAAATACGAATTTGTCAAATTGCACAAATTTTACCAAGAAATTAAATATTTCAGCTAATTTATCCTCTGCGAATTGAATGTTTCTTATTATGCTCTTGTAATGAAGTGGGTAGCCCTGACTGTGTTGTTATTCAAATGGACACTGCAGTGAACATTACACAGTCTGATCCCCTCCCCCAACAGCCTTGTGCTGAGGAAGAAAAAGGGCGGGAGATGATGATTAGAGATCCAGAGCTCTGTCAGGACAGACTGTGTGGTGTCTCCCGACATAGGGCTCTTTTGCAGCCGGATTTGTGGCGCCCCGCAACGAGTGCGTCACAAGGGAGTATTGCAGCCGCAATATTCTCTAGACAAAGCAGTGCAATAGTTAACTCAGAGATCCAACCCAACATACAACACCTAGAACAGGGGACCAATCATAGGTCCTGGTGGGTGGAGTGTTAGGGTAGTGAGATAGAACACACAATAATCTAGAGAGTTGGAACAAAGTCGAGCCAAGGATCTAGAGCCTAGAACACAGAACTTGGAGAGGAGCGGGGGCTCCGCACCCCGTGCGGGCCCCTGGGCCGTCACCGGTCGGGTGTCCGCACCTGAGGCCTTAACCACCGGGAATGGGCATTTCTACACGGGTTCCCAAAAGACTCCCGTGCCCACAACTCACAGCCGGTTCACTGGTACCGAAGCTGGCAGCAGTTCACCTCTGCCACGCGAACCAGCCCCGTGGAGGAGCAGCTTTATAGGAGCACCCCACCACCAGCCAGTTTCCAGTCGTCTAACCAGCGGTGTACCCACTGAGGGACCCAAGGCTCCCCAAAGAATCCAGAACGTACATCATGTATAGGGCATTGAAGCAGCCTCCCCGTACCCGACCTGGTATTCCTGGGCGACGCTGGCAAGAGAAGCTAAGGAGGTAGAAAGGAGGTACACTGCGGATCTCTGAGGAGCACTATCACTGCTAAGTCCACCCGGTCTTCTACTCAACCACTGTAAGCCATGTACTGCCTGCTGGTTACAGTAAAGAACCGTTGCAGAGACTATCTGTGTCCGTGTCTCCTTATGAACTGTCCGTCGTTAACTAAAGGTAACCGCAGCTGCCGCACAACATCTTGAGCAGCTCCAGCCCCCGGGGATCACCGCTCAGCCTGTGGGGAGCGTAACATCTTGCTGCTGTCCATCACCCCGGGAGGTCCCGCAGCGTCGGTAGCCCTTACCGAATCTACTCATAGGTGGCGTCACGAAGAAAACAAATTAAACCCCCCTTTAATCTGTTCCCGTAAGACGTCCTCAATTTTGATCTGCACTACACCGGGCCCCACTACCGGCAGGCGCGGTCCACCCGTGACAAGGAAGGAGAAGAATCGCCTGTCTAAACCGGGAGTAACCCTGGCCCCTGGTGTGCGGCAGAAAATGGCGTCACGAACAGGATACGAGCAGGCCCGTTACCCAACGGGTATATTGTGCTTAAACTGGACTTTATTGTCTACAATTGGACTTTGTTCGTCCCTAAAAGAACTTTCCCGCCTTTACACCATTGGGTCAAGATGGCGCCCAAGATGGCGTTCCCGCCACAAGAAGCCGCCACGTGAAGCCCAGGAGTGAGTCAACCCCCCCCCTCACTGTGGGAGGGCTAAAGACTAAAGGCGCCAAACTCTTTGTCCGCCCTGATTGCTCGAGTCAACCATGGGGGCGGACCCCAAAGACTTTTCCCACGATTGGACTACAAAAGCCCAGAGGAGATGGGAGTGTCATACATAGACACACAGACGGAATTCTTGACCAGCTCAACCAGAACGTCTTACCGGTTGATCGGGTGTGGTTTCCCTCCAAAGAAGAATGGCCAGCATGAGACTCCAAGACCTGATGCGGGAGGTCGAGGCGGAGGCCAGAGCAGCCATCAGCCAACCGGGTCCAGATCCTGCCCTTACCATAGATGGCAGCCCCGACTTCTGGCTAGAGGCTCTACAAGACCTCCGGGTGAGGTTACTAGAGACAGTGGAATGGACGATTCGCAGCTGGAGCGCGACCCTAGGCAGACGACTACACCATGCGGTGCAGCAGAGCCGACCGGGTGTAGCTTCTCCAAGCCCCGACGACGTCACCAGCTTCTCGACCGCCTCACCCTCGCCTACCACCTGTCCTGCTCCGTCACCTGAGCCAATAGACTGTGTCATTCCGGTGGAGGCCGCAACTCGACCCGTTCCAGCGACCAACATCGCAACCGATTCCGTTCTTGAGCCGGAGCTCATAACACGCTCCATGGAAGAATTAGATCTCTACCAGGTTCCCACTGAGGAACCCGCGACATGTTTCACTACTACCGAGACAGTCGCCTGTTTTATCCCCGTACCGGAGGCTTCCCTTGCCATTGCCGAGGCCTACCGGGTAACCGGGATTGAAACACCTCTACCTGCGGAAACAGATGAAGAGGCAGGCAGCCTGGAAGCCCTGCAGGACGTCCCTACGGAAGGATCCGCAGCACCACCGCTCTGTTGTACAACGGAACAAGCTTTAATATCTCTCATCATCGAGCAGCCTGATGTGATCATCGAGGAAGAGGTCGGAGAGGATGACGACGAGACCCACAGCACCGCTGAGGATTTCGACACCGGGTTCGCTTGGGGAGACAACAAAGAACTTCCTTCCGGGCACGCAGCTCGGGTACACTGGTCGGGTGCACTGCCGACACCTTCCCCTGTGCCGTTCCACCGGGTTCCGATACAGACAGCCCGCCAAGTTCAAGCTTCCCGCCAAACCACCAGCTCCATTACTCATCTTTACACCCCGAGCCGTAACGACGGAGATGTACGCCAGAGACGACGAGAGGAGTGGCAAGCCCGAGAACGCGCCAACATGGAGGCCCGTGCCGAGGCTCGCCGCCAGCCGCCGCTGCCTGATGAACTCCGCCGTGAAGGTAGAATTTCCACCTTTAACTTAAATACCGGGTGGGGGTTCGCTTGGGAGGTGGGTTGAATGAGGAGGTGTTTGTGGGGCGCCGGGACGTTGAGTCCAACTTGCCAAGAGGACATCCCGATCGCGACCTATACCGGGGCGATATTATCACCTACGAGCGCTATGCTTGTGCAGATGGGTGGTTCGCTATCCGGGTGCGCCATCACCCTCAGAGCCAGTGACTTTAAAACTTGAACTTCATCAATGACTCTGTTCCCGTTAATCATTGACTGTGTGATCTCGCGGCTACAGCCTGGACTCTAGTTAAAGTACAGCCGACCGCCCGCCGGGTCCGCACAAAGTGATTACCTGTTTCTTTGCTTATATCACCAAAGCATTCCTTTACCTGTTTTTCTATTTTAATAAAAGTGTGTCATATATGTATAAAAATGCAAAAAAACCTCTGTAATGTGAGTAGTTTGACGCTTGGGGACAAGCTGATTTAACCAAGGGGGAGTGTGGCGCCCCGCAACGAGTGCGTCACAAGGGAGTATTGCAGCCGCAATATTCTCTAGACAAAGCAGTGCAATAGTTAACTCAGAGATCCAACCCAACATACAACACCTAGAACAGGGGACCAATCATAGGTCCTGGTGGGTGGAGTGTTAGGGTAGTGAGATAGAACACACAATAATCTAGAGAGTTGGAACAAAGTCGAGCCAAGGATCTAGAGCCTAGAACACAGAACTTGGAGAGGAGCGGGGGCTCCGCACCCCGTGCGGGCCCCTGGGCCGTCACCGGTCGGGTGTCCGCACCTGAGGCCTTAACCACCGGGAATGGGCATTTCTACACGGGTTCCCAAAAGACTCCCGTGCCCACAACTCACAGCCGGTTCACTGGTACCGAAGCTGGCAGCAGTTCACCTCTGCCACGCGAACCAGCCCCGTGGAGGAGCAGCTTTATAGGAGCACCCCACCACCAGCCAGTTTCCAGTCGTCTAACCAGCGGTGTACCCACTGAGGGACCCAAGGCTCCCCAAAGAATCCAGAACGTACATCATGGATAGGGCATTGAAGCAGCCTCCCCGTACCCGACCTGGTATTCCTGGGCGACGCTGGCAAGAGAAGCTAAGGAGGTAGAAAGGAGGTACACTGCGGATCTCTGAGGAGCACTATCACTGCTAAGTCCACCCGGTCTTCTACTCAACCACTGTAAGCCATGTACTGCCTGCTGGTTACAGTAAAGAACCGTTGCAGAGACTATCTGTGTCCGTGTCTCCTTATGAACTGTCCGTCGTTAACTAAAGGTAACCGCAGCTGCCGCACAACATCTTGAGCAGCTCCAGCCCCCGGGGATCACCGCTCAGCCTGTGGGGAGCGTAACATCTTGCTGCTGTCCATCACCCCGGGAGGTCCCGCAGCGTCGGTAGCCCTTACCGAATCTACTCATAGGTGGCGTCACGAAGAAAACAAATTAAACCCCCCTTTAATCTGTTCCCGTAAGACGTCCTCAATTTTGATCTGCACTACACCGGGCCCCACTACCGGCAGGCGCGGTCCACCCGTGACAAGGAAGGAGAAGAATCGCCTGTCTAAACCGGGAGTAACCCTGGCCCCTGGTGTGCGTCAGATTCTTGGGAAGAAATACCCCGTGAGGATCGCTGTTGCAACCCCCGGTCTGCAGGACCTTGTCTTACCGAGGGTCCCACTCAAATTCAGGACATTGCCTCCGGAATTCAGGACATTGCCACTGGATTACATGTGCAGGGGCTGTGACTGACATAAGGGAGCCATCTGTGCTACTGTGATCTCCCTTCTGCTCATCGGTTTGCCCCGAGACTGAGAGAGACTTCTGTGCTGCTGTGGGCTCCCTTCTGCTCCTCTGTGTGCCCTGAGACTGGGAGAGACTAACAAAGAAAGATTCTGTTACCTGCGGACGGAGACCACAGAAGAAGACTGAGGAGTTTCCACCTTCAGCGCTGCACCGGGACCCGTCATCGTGAGACCACAGGCCTGCTACGTGGGAGCGACACCTTCTTCTGTGATAGACTGGTACGTGATTTTAGGGAAAGTTAGGGAAAGATATCTCCATTGTTGTGTTTTTTTTTCTTTGCTTGCTGCGTACCCGGAAGAAGTGAAGATCCAGAGACTCTAATATATACATGTGTGCAGCTAGATCAGTTGACTGTGTTCTAGACATGTTTTACAGTAAAGAAATGTTACTACCGGTTAAATCTGAGTATGGGGATTCTGTTGAGAAAGATCATACACACACACCCGCGGCCTTACCACCGGTCGCTACATCTGGCGTAGTCGGCAGGATGTGTGATCAACAGAATCTCCTCCCGGTAGTAACTTATAACCGGACAGCTCCCCCGGCATCTATTGTCAATCAGGTGAGGAA
The DNA here is from genome assembly GCA_033576535.1 of Allobates femoralis. Classification (NCBI taxonomy): domain Eukaryota; kingdom Metazoa; phylum Chordata; class Amphibia; order Anura; family Aromobatidae; genus Allobates; species Allobates femoralis. The sequence continues at coordinate 840,519,817 of JARQOC010000003.1, forward strand.
GTTTAACGGACGGAACTATCCTGTAACTGAATGGACCGAACAACTTAAGATAGTGGGGGAGATGTATAACATTGATCCTAAGACCTTAGCAGAAATGGCCATGCTAACATTAGAGGGGGAGGCGTGGACGACAGTCAGGCTGGAGACGGTTAGGGGCCGGCGTACGTTGGATGACTTGGTGCGGGTGCTGGAGAACACCTATGGGCCGACCACATATGCGGGAACATTACGGTATATGTTCTTCCGGCGTACTCAACTCGAATCGGAGGACATCCCTCAATATGCCAACGCCCTCCAAGTACTGCTTGAACAAGCCTGCAGGAAAAAAGAACAGATAGCTAGTAAGGGCACCCGTGACCTGGTGTTGAGAGATCAATTTGTGACTGGATTAAGAGACCCGTACCTTAACCGCTCACTGCAAGATCTACTCCGGATAAATCCGGCCCTTACGTTCGCTGAGGTTAAGCAAGAAGCGATAGAACGTTCGAGAGGACCTGTCATGGAGGCCCAGACTTATACCGCGGCTTGCAGGTCCATAAATGGTATCAGAACCCCGAACAGTGACACGGAAGAACTGAAGCAGATGGTGGCAGAGTTGCAGAAACAGGTGTTGCAGCTCACCCTGGACCAACAGGCGGACAGGCAAGCGAGACAACAACCCAGCCGGCCAATGGGAAGATGCTGGACATGCGGTGATCCCCGCCATAGAGCGAACCGTTGCCCCCAGAACGTTCAAGTTCATCCACGGGCCGATATACCGGAACCAGCAAGTCATGCCCCACAACAGCGGCCACCTTTAAACTAGACGCCCCTGCCAAAGAGGCTCACTCGGCAGGGGAGGCCAAGGAGAGGAGTGTAGGAAAACAGAGCCAGCCACGGAACAAACTTGCATCAAACAGCCCTACCCTGGAAGTATTATTGGAAGGGACCTCCGTGCAAGGATTAATGGATACTGGGTCTCAGGTATCCACCATCTCCGAGCAGTTTTACGAAGAGTATCTGAAGCCGCGGGTTGCCTGTGACCCTGATACTACTATCAAGATCAAAGCAGCCAATAATCTACCCATTCCGGTGACGGGAGTTGCCTGGATGAACACTGAAGTCTGTGGGCAAGATCTCGGGAAGAGAGGGATAATCGTGGTCAGGGAAGGCTGTGGATCAGAAACGCCCATGATTATTGGGATGAACATCTTGAAAGACCTGAATCTGGTGTTGCTTACCAAGAGGGGGCCCAAGTACTGGCAAGAAGTGACCACACATACGGCCACCCGCCGAGCCTTCCAACAAGTGGTCCGGACCTGCAATCTCCAGCGAATGACCGAAGACCAACTGCCGCTGGCCACGATCACCGTACCCCGCCATACTAGGATAACTTTACCTGCTGAGAAGGAGACCGTTATCTCGCTACCCCTTAGCACCACAAGACAGCTCGAAGGCGTGGAGGTGCTGATTGAGCCGCGCACCCCGAAGGAAGGGAAGCTGAACCCCCTAGTTGCTCGAACACTAGCTGTTGTGAGAAAGGGGAGGATTCCTGTCAGGCTGGGTAACACGGCTAACGTGAGCGTTGACCTAGAGGCTGGGACACAACTCGCCCAAGTTTACGCCCTAACCGAAGAGGTGAACCCTATGAACCCCCTCCAGTTTGCACCGTCCACAGAGGGAGATTGGACAGTGACGGTCTCTGCCATGGCCGCTGTCGCGGATGACATCAACGCGGGGCGAGAACTACGAGAAAAGTGCCAGTTGGACATATCCCAATACTCCAACGAAGAAGTGTCCCAGGTGGAAGAGTTACTTCAAGAGCACCAGGCGTCCTTTGCCCGGCATGACACCGACTTTGGATGCACCCCCAGTATCAAGCACGAAATCCCCACAGGTGATACCGCTCCTATCCGTGAAAAGTACCGCCAAATACCTCCCCAACAATACCAAGAAGTGAAAAATCTCCTGAATTCCATGTTACACGCTGGAGTGGTACGAGAAAGCCAGAGCCCCTGGGCTGCACCAGTGGTGATAGTCAAGAAGAAAGACGGGTCCCTGAGGTTCTGCGTGGACTACCGCCGTTTGAATGCTTGCACCATCCGGGACTCATACCCTTTACCAAGGATCGAAGAATCCCTGACAGCCCTGAAGAAAGCTAAATATTTTTCGTCATTGGACCTGGCCAGCGGCTATTGGCAGGTACCTATGCACGAGAAAGATAGAGAAAAGACTGCTTTCATCCTACCCATGGGCCTGTACGAGTTCGACCGGATGCCCTTTGGCCTGAACAACGCGCCGGGGACCTTCCAGCGACTGATGGAGCGCTGCCTGGGGGACTTCAACTTCGACTTCACCCTCATTTACCTGGACGACATCGTAGTCTATTCGGCCACATTTGAAGAACACCTGCAACAGCTGGGCCGTGTGTTTCGTAGGTTGAGAGAACATGGCCTGAAGTTGAAACCCAGCAAGTGCCGTCTTCTGCAGCCCGAGATCAATTACCTGGGTCACCGGATCTCGGCCGAAGGTGTACAGCCGTCTTCGGAGAAAATAGCCGCCGTGCGGGACTGGCCACAGCCTACGAACGTCAGAGAGGTCCGGGCCTTCCTGGGGTTGGCCGGTTACTACCGCCGGTTCGTGAGAAACTTCGCCCGGCTTGCTGCACCCTTGCACGAATTGCTTCGAGGGACCACCAACGGCCCCAGAGGACGACCCATCAGCTGGGGACCCAGCCAGGAAGAATCCTTCCAAGCCCTAAAGGGTGCCTTGACTTCACCCCCCGTCCTGGCATATGCAGACTACAATCTCCCTTTCCAACTACATACCGATGCCAGCCTACAAGGTCTAGGGGCAGTACTTTCACAAGTACAAGAAGACAAGGAACGTGTCATAGCCTATGCCAGTCGATCCCTACACGAGGGCGAGAAGAACCCCACCAATTATAGCTCGTTCCGGCTGGAGCTGTTGGCCCTAACGTGGGCTATGGCGGAGAAATTTGCAGGATACCTCACAGGGGCGGAAGTACTGGTCCTGACCGATAACAACCCGTTGGCCCACTTACAAAATGCGAAGCTCGGAGTCATGGAACAGCGTTGGATGGCTCGACTCTCGAAGTTCAACTACAAGATCAGATACAGGGCTGGGGCTGAGAATCAAAATGCGGACAGCCTGTCTAGAGTGTCATACCCCTTACTTACCAGAGACCGGGATGAAGAACTAGAAGGAGACGAGACGCCCGACTTTGCAAGGCTTGCCCAACAGATGATGGATTACTGCCAGTTCGTTGTGGGCGAAGTTGGAACTCCAGTGGGGGTTACACTGTGTCCCCAAGAGTTGTGCAGGCTCCAGGACCAGAACCCTGAATGGGCTCTACTCAAACAATGGGTGAAGCAAAGGCAGAAGCCCCCCCCTGACACGCGGGCACGACTGTCTACCGGGACCTTGACCTTGCTCAGCCAGTGGGATCGGCTAATTCTGAGAGAAGAGGTACTATATCGGAAGGTTCTCCTGTCCCACATGTTGGAGGAATGTACACAAGTCGTGGTGCCTGCCCAATTGGCTCGTAAGATGGTGGACGAAGCACACAAAAGGAACGGTCACTTTGGGATAGACAAGACCTTTCGGTGGATTCAACAGTCCATCTACTGTCCAGGGCTCCGCAAGCTGGTCGAAGACGTCTGCAGAACCTGTCGCACCTGTGAACTGCACAAGTCCACCGAACAGCGTGCACCTGTCCAGACGATTAAAACCTCCAGGCCTCTTGAGCTGTTGATGGTGGACTATCTGCTGATCGGGACGGCGAGCAGTGGCTATCAATACTGCCTAGTCATGGTGGACCACTTCACAAAATTCGCCGTCGTTGTTGCTACCAAGGACCAGACGGCCGAGTCGGCTGCACAGGCCATCTGTCGACAGTTCATCCACGTCTATGGGTGTCCGGAGAGGTTACACTCCGACCAGGGGGCTTGTTTCGAAGGCAGAGTCATCGAGGAGCTGCATCGGATGTATGGGATCCAGAAGTCGAGGACCACTCCTTACCATCCACAAGGGAACGGTGCATGTGAACGCTTTAACCGGACCCTACTTCAGCTGATCCGCACCTTGGCCGAAGATAAGAAAGATCGATGGCCCCAATTCCTTCCAGATCTAGTATGGGCCTACAACAACCAGGTCCACTCCGTGACTGGCTACACCCCTCACACTCTTCTCTTTGGCCGCCCCGGAAAAGGGGTCCATGACCTGAACCTATTCCGCCCAGAAGAAGATGTCTGCCATAACTACCCCTCCTGGCTAAATGCTCACCGCCAGAAGATGGAGACTGTACACCGGCTGGTGAGTCAACAAATCCGGGGCCAGATACATGCTGACCCACTCCCCGTGCAAGAGAAACCCTTAAAGTTGGGACAGCTAGTCTTGCTCCGTATTAAGAAGCCTCAAGGGAAACTTCGAGCCAAGTGGGAGACTGAAGTCTACCGGGTAATCGAACGCCCTTACCCCAATGGACATGTATACCGAGTGCGGGGTGAAGACAGCCACAGCACCCGCACTGTGCACCGAAATATGTTGCGCCCCTGCCGCTCCCGGCCTGACTCCCCTCCCACAGTAACCGGAGGGGGTGACGCTGCTGACATGACTGACGTCACGGACATTTCTCAACATAGAGATCACGTCGACTCTGAGACCGGTGACCCACCTACACAGACCAGTCCCTCTCCCGGAGTACTGACTGGAGTGGGGCGTAAAGACAGTGACGAGGAGGGGAACAACCGACCCTTGCGACGCACTGACCGCACCACTGCTGGGATCCCGCCCGGACGGTTCTACAGGGACCAGTATGTATGGCCCACTTCTCAACCGACCCCTGTGACAACTACAGTCATCACTGCCTTGGAGCCGGCGGTTGTTGACAGGGACTGCCAACCTTTAAGTGGGGGGTATGTAATGAAGTGGGTAGCCCTGACTGTGTTGTTATTCAAATGGACACTGCAGTGAACATTACACAGTCTGATCCCCTCCCCCAACAGCCTTGTGCTGAGGAAGAAAAAGGGCGGGAGATGATGATTAGAGATCCAGAGCTCTGTCAGGACAGACTGTGTGGTGTCTCCCGACATAGGGCTCTTTTGCAGCCGGATTCTTGGGAAGAAATACCCCGTGAGGATCGCTGTTGCAACCCCCGGTCTGCAGGACCTTGTCTTACCGAGGGTCCCACTCAAATTCAGGACATTGCCTCCGGAATTCAGGACATTGCCACTGGATTACATGTGCAGGGGCTGTGACTGACATAAGGGAGCCATCTGTGCTACTGTGATCTCCCTTCTGCTCATCGGTTTGCCCCGAGACTGAGAGAGACTTCTGTGCTGCTGTGGGCTCCCTTCTGCTCCTCTGTGTGCCCTGAGACTGGGAGAGACTAACAAAGAAAGATTCTGTTACCTGCGGACGGAGACCACAGAAGAAGACTGAGGAGTTTCCATCTTCAGCGCTGCACCGGGACCCGTCATCGTGAGACCCCAGGCCTGCTACGTGGGAGCGACACCTTCTTCTGTGATAGACTGGTACGTGATTTTAGGGAAAGTTAGGGAAAGATATCTCCATTGTTGTGTTTTTTTTTCTTTGCTTGCTGCGTACCCGGAAGAAGTGAAGATCCAGAGACTCTAATATATACATGTGTGCAGCTAGATCAGTTGACTGTTTTCTAGACATGTTTTACAGTAAAGAAATGTTACTACCGGTTAAATCTGAGTATGGGGATTCTGTTGAGAAAGATCATACACACACACCCGCGGCCTTACCACCGGTCGCTACACTCTTTTATGACCCTAGAGCATAATAAATGTTAGATGTAGTAAAAACAACTGATGCCTCATCGTCACATCATCAGCGAACCCTACGGCATGATATCTGCTCACATCTTCAGCGTACCCTACTGCTTGGTATCCACTCACATCTCAGGTAAACCTTACTGCTTGGTATCCGCTCACATCTCCCGTGAACCCTACTGCTTAGTATCCACTCACATCTCCGGTAAACCTTACTGCTTAGTATCCACTCACATCTCCGATGAACCCGACTGCTTGGTATCCACTCACATTTTCGGTGAAACCTACTGCTTGCTATCTGCTCACATCTTCGGTGAACCCTTCTGCTTGCTATCTGCTCACATCTCCGGTGAACCCTTCTGCTTGGTATCTACTCACATCTCCGGTGAACCCTACTGCTTGGTAACCGCTCACATCTCCGGTGAACCCTACTGCTTGCTATCTGCTCACATCTCCGGTGGACCCTTCTGCTTGGTAACCGCTCACATCTCCGGTGAACCCTACTGCTTGCTATCTGCTCACATCTCCGGTGGACCCTTCTGCTTGGTAACCGCTCACATCTCCGGTGAACCCTACTGCTTGCTATCTGCTCACATCTCCGGTGGACCCTTCTGCTTGGTATCCGCTCACATCTCCCGTGAACTCTACTGCTTAGTATCCACTCACATCTCTGGTAAACCTTACTGCTTAGTATCCACTCACATCTCCGGTAAACCTTACTGCTTGGTATCCGCTCAAATCTCCGATGAACCCGACTGCTTGGTATCCGCTCAAATCTCCGATGAACCCGACTGCTTGGTATCCGCTCACATTTTCGGTGAAACCTACTGCTTGCTATCTGCTCACATCTCCGGTGAACCCTTCTGCTTGGTAACCGCTCACATCTCCGGTGAACCCTTCTGCTTGGTATCTACTCACATCTCCGGTGAACCCTACTGCTTGCTATCTGTTCACATCTCCGGTGAACCCTTCTGCTTGGTAACCGCTCACATCTCCAGTGAACCCTACTGCTTGGTATCCGCTCACATCTCTGGTGAACCCTACTGCTTGGTATCCGCACACATCTCCGGTGAACCCTACTGCTTGGTATCCGCTCACATCTCCGGTGAACCCTACTGCTTGTTATTCCTCGTACGGTTCTTGGAGCTTCTTCTTAATGCCTCTGTGTGCTGTGCACGTATTCACCAGAATGTTCCTTCACATGTATATTGCAAGTTAGTGGTGCAAGTGAAGAAGTTGCGATTTTTTGATGCGCATATGCAGATAAATACATGCCTAGCATTAATAGGATAGGCATAGGATAGGATTTCAGCATGCAACAGGGGTAGAAAGAGGATAAGAGCAGTGGTGTAAAGGCCCCCTTTTAAAATTTATGACTGGAATAAGATTTTAATAAATCACTCGCCTTCCACTTCTTCCACCCCCTCATCAAGACCAGCATAAAAAAACACTACCTCGATGAATCAGGGCTAATTTCTCTACCCCTAACGCAATATAGTGTGAGGTAGCTAGCTGCCTCACCATATACACTTATCCCATCTAGAATAAAGCCCATACAGCCCAATGCTCTGGCAATATGGGAGCTGTGTCTTGGGCAGCATAGCCATCTCCAGGGTTCGAGCCAGTAACCTCTGGTTGGTGGTTATTTTCCCTCTTGGGTGGACCACAGCCTGTTTTATGTTGGTCTAATTGCTGAAGAATCTCTTGTCTTTCTTATGCGTTGCCTTTCTCTTTCACTTATATTCAGGTGTGTGCACTTTCTTGTTTGATTGGCCCTACCACATTTTCGGAAGGGCTGTTTATAGTCAATACTCACATGCCTTAGGTCTGGCTATATTTCTGGATGGATGGCTGTCTGGAGTACCATCATCTCAGTTAAGGTTTCCTTGCTAATAAATTGCTCTTACTATTGCTATTCCCTGCAGTTTGTGTGAATACCTTCCCAGTTATCCTCAATTTTGTTCCACGTAGGTTTAGGAGGGTTTCCACGTATTCTGTTATTCTCTTTGGTTTCTTTTATTCCATCATTCCTGTTTGACTGTATGATGTTTGCACGTGCCTAGCCCTGTGTCTCACCCTCTAAATGTATATGCTTCATTCATATTTATTGTTTTTATTGTGTTACACTTGATTTATACCTTAAGGGTCCAGTTAGATACTCAGGGTAAGTGGTAATGTCTGCATACTCTCCTGCTTTCCTGTGATCCCCAGCTGTAATGTCTGTATACTGTTACTTTCCTGTGATCCTCGGCTGTAATGTCTGTATAATCTGTTACTTCCCTGTGATCCCCAGCTGTAATGTCTGTATACTCTGTTACTTCCCTGTGATCCCCAGCTGTAATATCTGTATACTCTCTTACTTTCCTGTGATCCCTGGCTGTAATGTCTGTATACTCTATTACTTCCCTGTGATCCCCAGCTGTAATGTCTGTATACTCTCTTACTTCCCTGTGATCTCCGGCTGTAATATCCGTATACTCTGTTACTTCCCTTTGATCCCCAGTTGTAATGTCTGTATATTCTCTTACTTCCCTGTGATCCCCGGCTGTAATGTCTGTATATGTGGCGCCCCTCTGTACTACACTGTGATAACAAATGTGTTATCCCGGTAAGTTGTCAGTTCAGAGTTTAACTTGTGGAGTCTGTGCTTACACACACTTAGGATTAGGCCACTTAGAATAGGGGGCACCGGTAATTTAGTAGGTCCCAAAAGGGGGTGGGGCCTAGGTCAGAGCAGCAGGAGCAGGAAGTTAGTGAGAGAAGTTACTTCAGACGGTGCTGGGAAGGCAGTCAGGAAAGACAGGCCTGACAGCACAGCCGACAAGAGGGAGCCCTATCTTTAAGCGGGGCCCAGGACAGAAGGCAACGGGCCAGGACTGGTTGGAGCCAGCTGGTCACATTGAGGGAAACATCCTTCACCGCTGCCCTGAGGTAATAGCTCCACCTGTAGATAGCTTGACTACTCTCTGCTGCACCCACCATCACGTCAGCGACCGGCTTGCAGCGCCAGTATCCATATTACCGGGAACTACAAGTGGCGTCACGTTCCCTTGTAAATACTCCCTTCTCCTTCCCCTACCATCTAACAAATGATAACCAGGGCATGGAACTTGGTTCCCGTCCACCCATGACTCCCTATTCAAGCCATCAGCCCTGGTGTCCGAGTACCCCTAGCCTTGGCCACATCATTTTCTGGCGTCACGAACAGGATAGAACCAGCCTGGTGGAACCAGGTAAAGTGCGCCTAAAGGACTTCATTATCTTTTTGTAAACTGCCAGGCCGCCATTACAGAAATTGAACTGCGCCACAGCGAAGGAAATGAGCGGGAAGATAAGCCCCGCCCCTCCACTCTGCTGCGGAGTGATGAAAGTAGTGGCGGGCTCCGGAAAAGCCCAAAAAGCTCGCCCATAGGATCTTCGTGGTGGGCGGCTCGAAAGATATGTAAAAAGACTATGTGTTGGCCCAGGCCGTGCCTCGGCCCCTCAAGATACATGGGCCATCCAAGAGGTGCCAAAAAGTCTCACCGCCCCCCTTGCTCTCCAACAACTAGGGGGGCGAGTCGAACGCCAACCCACATCAGTTCGGGACTATGAAAACTGAGCAGGACGCGGCCGGAAGCCAAAACGAGATACCTGGTCAGGCTCCGGACCCGTTACCTGTAACCGGTTGTGAGGCAATGGCAGTCCCTGTTGCTGAGACCCTGGAACCCGTTGCCATACTATCTGTGGAGCCCGGAGAGGAGGATACCACTGAGGCAGAGGACTTCATCCAGTTTCCGAAGGAGCCCAAGCTGACTGAGGACGAGCCGATTGCAAACATGAGCGAGGAGGAAGAGGCGAATCTGGAGGAGATAGGAGCCGTCGGTGGTACGGAGGAGGCCAGGCCCCGTGAGCAATGGAGGGTTGCAGTACCAGCGTTCTTTGCTGCTGCTGGAGAGAGGAGAGTGGCTCTATCTGCAGTTCCCCAGGGCCACCCAGACCGGGACCTGTATCGAGGGAATGTGATAACGTATGAGCGCCACGCAGGTCCCCGCAGGTGGTTCGCAATCCGGGTCAGTAAAGTTGAAAAGTGGAAAGTCCAGTGTCCCGGTATTGCATTGCCAAAAATGTAAATAGTTAAATGCCTTTTCATTTGCAGCCCTATTATGGTGTATATTTTCTCATTGTGTGCTAGTATACGAAACGGGTATAAAGCAGGTAAAATCTGGTACACAATGGTAAAGAGGGTGGAAAGGGCGTAAGTAGCTGTGCAGGGAGATTAAAATCTTTGCCAACCCGGTGACCCCAGGCCAGGAGGCCTACAGTAGTTATAGCCAAAAGAGACCCCTGCAGTACCAATGACTCCTACGCCGTAGCACCAATGGTTAATGTTTGTCCCCGTTGGGCCTATGTGGACTAAAATGTTAATAATGGTTATTGCAACATTACAAGAAATGCAAGAATCCAAGTATACCTGTTGTTATTAAAAGTGTTTTATGGTTTGTTATGCATATGAAAAATGACAACTTACACCTGGTTTGGTTTAACACCCACGGACGGGGGTGTTTCACCAAGGGGGGGTGTGGCACACCTCTGGCGAGGCACTACAAGGAAGTACTACACTGTGACAACAAATGTGTTATCCCTGTAAGTTATCAGTTCATGGTTTAGCCTGTGGAGTCTGTGCTTACACACACTTAGGACTAGGCCACTTAGAATGGGGGGACAGGTAATTTAGTAGGTCCCAAAAGGGGGTGGAGCCTAGTTTAGAGCTGCAGGAGCAGGAAGTTAGTGAGAGAAGTTACTTCAGATGGTGCTGGGAAGGCAGTCAGGAAGGACAGGCCTGACAGCACAGCTGACAGGAGGGAGCCCCATCTTTAAGTGGGGGCTTAGGACAGAAGGCAACAGGCCAGGACTGGTTGGAGCCAGCTGGTCACATTGAGGGAAACACCGACAACGCGGGAAGCCGAGACGGTCAGAAGTTTACCTCTGACCGCAGACTGACGAGATGCAGGCCCATAGTAACCGGTTTTTTTTTTTTATATATCCAGGATAGACATGAATAATATTTACAAAATTTTAGGGCTCTCCCACATATTACATTAAACATACTGACTCAGGTTATGGAGAGTTTCCAACCCAATGATTTTGAGCACAAGTTTAGCTGCTTTTTCATAAAGATGCTTTTATTAATTCATCAAAAAGGTAAAATTTGCAGATACAAAGTGCTCAGACATATAAAAAGAGTTAAATATGGATCTGGATTACACAGGACACTAAGGGGTGAGGATCTTCTTGCCTCCAACTATAGGACCTATTTATGGTAGCAGTTTCCAACAATAACCAATGTGCCGTCTTAGTTTAAGTAGGGCCGAAAGCTGCAGCTTCTAGTGTATAGGGGGTACAGAGGGTTGAAAGCCATGTTAACCGCTAACACAATATACTGACTGTTGTTGCTACCCATTAAACATTATAATAGCTACATGGTGATTGAGTCCAGCTTACCCATATCGGTACCAGAGGTGGAGATGACCACTAGGGGACGCCCCAACGCGTTTCCCTGATGCTTCCTCAGGGGGCATGTTTGGCCATGTCTCCTGTGTCCCTATATACCCCCCGCACCCCCTCTCGCCACCTGCCTCTGATTCGTGCTGCTCCACGCCGCAAATGAGCGGCCGCGCCACCCCGAGCCGCGGCTTCCGGCCTTCACACACAGGAAGTGCGTCATTTGACGCTCCTTCCTGTGTTACTGAAGCCTTCCACCGCAGCCCGAGGCAGCCCGACCGCGCCATGCGCGGACCGCAGACACCATTTTGGAAGAGGGCAAAGTTGCCCTACTCTCTCGTATATGCTACCCGGATTAGGTGACAAATTTAGGTAAATAATATATTGTTGTGACCTCACTTGGTGACCCTGAGGTAAGGATTAAATAGACATTGTACGACCCTACTGTCGTTTTTAGTGACCCGGAGTACACCCCATACATGAGTTCGTCTCTTAACTTCTATACAAGGATACCATATAGGCATAGCATCTTAAGACACACAGAGTTGTACATATACAGAAAAGTTATTCATATATGCCGCTCTCGTTATCCATATATTCAGATGTCCTCCTTCATATAGCCGTCACAAAGGGCGATGCAGGTTGCAATGTCCTGACGCCACCGTAAAGGTCCACCTCGAAGTGCCATCCAGATAATAAAGTGCGGGTGTAGAATGGGGGAGGGGGAGGATACAGAACAACTAAAAACACGAACAAACAATAAAAAACAGTTAAAACCATATTAAGAAAATACCAAAAGGAACCCTCAGGAAAAAACTGGGGGTCCACAGCATAGTCAATGGCTCAGATCATGCATATATCATCAATCAGAAAACAAGAACATGTATCCCTATTGTGGATGGGATATAAATCCTCCTCCAATTTTAGAGGTAGATCACATCCACACCCTTCTATCAGGGACCTTAGTATTTCATCTCAAAAGTCAGAGATAAAGACCCCGCTACCGGCCAGTTTTGTGGTTGGAGCGTGGAGCGTCCTTCCCACCTCAGAGCCGGCACCCTGGTTCCTGCCTCGTCCTTCAGCTTCCCAGCTAATTCGGGTGCATGGGTGGATTGCTCACTACCCGCACCCCTAGGACTCCTTCTGTCTCTCTATGGTCTGTAGCCCGGGACCTGGAACAAGCCTCATGATGGTACAGGCTACCGGGTCCGTGTCCTTTCGGTCTCGTGTAATGTTGGTCCTCTCCCCTCTCTGTCTGACTAGTTGATGGACTGACTCCTCTCCTCCTGACTCCAGGGCTAACTACTTACTGCTCGACTTCCTGTGGTATTTTCTGGTTTTGTTCCCTCTTTTCTGACCGTTTCTTGTACTAATTTCCCCACCCTCCACTTGTCTCCTCCCGCCATCCCATAGCTAGGCATAGAGTCCCTAGTCCTTGGATTGGAATGTGTTGGGTGTGTGTTTGGCCTACTTGACTTACCGATCCCGGATGCTGCAACTTTTAGTGGTGACCGGACCACGGGGGCGCCACAATTCCACCTGCTTTGATCGGAATGTGTTGGGTATGTGTTTGGGTTACTTGACTTACTGATCCCGGTTGCTGCAAATTTTAGTGGCGACCGGACCAGGGGGGCGCCACAATTCCACCTGCTTTGGATCTGGAAATGGACCCCCTAACCTCTTGGACCCCTGTGTGGCTCCACAGGTTGCACCAATGATATGACCACCCCTGGTGTAGACGTTATCTGCCAGTAGGTTGAGTTTTCATGCTTCATTTACTTTTTTTACAAGAAACAGAGATATTGCAAGAAGAAATGCAAAAAAGACAAGAAGGGAAAGTGTAGAAGACAATGTAAGTCATGCACCATCTGTGCATCGGGGAATGCGGGGGATGGGAGAGACATTGTATAATAACACACAGATAGCCTTTAATCTGTTTTAATGTAAATTAAATAAAGTAATTCACAATTAAAGGCAATCTACAGCGAGCCGGCATCACGGATAGGTGCAAAGCAATCCTGCCCGTCCTAACACACATTATTAAACCCATATTTATTTCTAAGGGAATGCCATTTATGCGCTAAAAGGCAGTTATGCAAATGTTGTTATGTTGCTATGGAAACAGGGTTAAACACAGCTCATTGATACTTGGGCAGACAATTAATGATCACACTTGGCATTTGGCAGGTAATAGAACGGAAAATTCAAATATACAAGCTGCAAACAATTAAATTTAATTTCTATTAGGTCAAACTATTGAGCATAATACAATACGAGCGGAAGAGTAAACAAATCCTGAATAATGGAGGAGAAGGTGATGGCGAGCCTCGATGCAGGTGAACACCGTCAGCTACTTAGAGATGAAGATGAAGAATGTTACCCAAACTGAGATATTTGTTAAGATGGGTACACAATATTCCAGTGCCTCCTGTGGATGAAAACAGCACCAATATCAAGTTATCAACTCTTCGTCCTTTTGGGAAATTATCATTTCTACTTTGTCCATTGGTGGTAGTAACAGACTAAAGTGTTAAGAAGCAGGATGGCAGGGGAACTAGTCTGACCCTTAGGCTATGGTTCCCTGGCTCACCCTATTCCCAGAAGCACCTCTAAAGGTGAGGATGTCTGGGCCACCAACCTTGTACTGCTCCTGATAAGCCCTAGGCCCTCAACTCAGGGTTCAGGATAAGCAAAGCAATTCCCAGCAGCAGCATAGAACAAAAACTCCAGCAGGACATCACTTGGCATCCACACAGTCTTTGCAGGTGCGGACCTACCGTGGTGCAGCTGGTTCAGCTGCACCAGGGCCCCGACTGGCTACGGGGCCCCTCAAGCCTGCAGAGGGGCCTCCAGCGACTCCCGTGACCCCGTGTCAGAGGAGAGAAGGTTAACCGAGGGAAGCTTCCTGCTTTCCTTGGCTGACCCCGCCCCTCCTCTCCTCTGCCGCCCCGACCCTCAGGACTACAATGCCTTGCTCGGCGCAGGTAGTAGCCGCATCCCACCCCCCGCTCCTCGCCGACATCCGCTAGCACCCCCACATCCCCTCCGCTCCTCATCAGTGGCTGCTGCACCAGGGCCCGCCAGGCTCAAGTTCCGCCACTGAGTCTTTGCATAGAATGAACTCTATTGGCGACACCAACCGGTAGGAAATGGAACTATTTATCAGTTGGGGGAGCAGTCACCTGCAACACTCAGTCTCTGCCTGCATAAACTAAAGGAAATTAACTCCATTAAACTACTGCAGCAATTCACAGAAACTGCAAAGTAGGCAACACGTGACATGCTTGTGGCGTGTAACACTAGTCACTGAACGGGACAAGTCGTGGAACATGAACTAAGGGAATAGGCAAAGGTGGAGTCCGGTCACAGTCAGGGGTCAGAATACTAGGAGGATAGAGGATCAGAGCAAAGGGACAAGGCAAATGGATGGTCAGAGGTGGTCCACAGTCTGGCAGCAATAGATCAAGACACAGAACACAGATAGATGTGGCCAACATACACCAATGAGCAAAATGCTATGACTGGCAGTGATCTGGGACCTACTGCTCAGCTAAGTAGCTGGGCAATCACATGTCGAGCCCACTGGGACAAGGGTACTCGGTACCGGACCGGGTCTGCTACTGGGGAAGTCACGGGTGGTCCTGGTCCGAACCGTGTCCCGGGCTGGCAAATAAAAGGGTGCATTTACAGGGGATTGTCAGTCATGACGCCACCCACTGTATGCGGCCAATAATGGGGCCGCCGCTGCTGCAGAACCTCCGGGGGTGATGTAGTGGCAATAGATGGTATAGTTCCCGTGGGCAGAACTGTATCCCCCGGGGCAGTGATGGTTAAAGTCTATGGTGTAGTGCATAGGCTTGGTGCTGCGTGCAATTCACTTACTGGCCAGATGCTGCAGGGATCCTTCCTCGGTGCTGGAGCTGACAGGCTGTGGCTCTGCATGTTGCGGCTGTGATAGTCCTGTATGGAGGGAATAGTTCGCAGGCAGAGACACACAAGGGAAACGTATTCACAATTCAGTTACAGTTCTTACAAGTCTCAGTACACGTGCTCGCTCTCCCCTCCGGGTTCCCTTTGCTCTCTGCAGCCAGGCCTCTCTCTCTGTGGCCCTTCACACTGTCTCTGTGTCCTTTCCGAGCTGTTAACTCTCTGTATTCACTTGGTGCGCGTCTCCGGACAGTATAGCGGTGACTCGGGCCCCTGTGGGTCCTCCTGGTTGTCACTGAGCTGCCTGTCCTTTGGGGTAGGGACCCTAACATGTAGTTGTGGTCCCCTGTCGGTTGTTTGGGGATCCCGGGTAAAACTACGGTCCCCTTTAGAGCCGACTCTCTACTCAGCCCAGCCTCCAGCAGTCCTCCTCTGTGTGGCTCTACCAGGCTCTCTCTCCTGTGTCTTCCAGTGTCATAGGAGGGCTACCCCGCCTGCAGTCGGTCGTCTCAGCTGTAAGTCTAGGGCCCAGGTATCACTGTCCCTCTCTGTCCTCTCACACTCCTGGGGATCTGGCTTCGGACGGGCTTTCTCTCTCCTCCGGCTCGCACTGGCTCGATACAGATTCTGCGCTCCTACACCTCACTCTTCCAGGATTTGTGAGCCCTTCTTCCTGCTCAGCTTGACTCGGCCTGTTGCTGTCTCTCGGCCTGTGCCATGTTCTTCAGCCTGCTGCTGGTCTGTGTCTTGTCTGGTCGGCTCACTCTGGCCTACTGACTCCTTCCTCCTCCCCCTTCACTATTTCTACTGTCAGTCACCTGACTACGTGTGTGCCCAACCCATTTCTCTAAATCCTCCACCCCTCGCCTGCCTAGAGTCTCCAAGCTCAGGGCTGGATGCTGCCCTCTACTGTACTTGGGTTGTGTGGGCTATGAGGGTGTTGGTGTGCAACTGTCGTCCTACCTGCCTGGCTGCAGTTCCCTTTGTGGCTTCTTGGACGCAGGGGCGCCACACACAGAGAACAGCTGAAGAAGCCAAGAACCTCTAAGTCATAGACTGGTTAGCTGAGTTGTCTATCAAGACAATGACAGTTTAGCATGCCCCAGTACTAGAGTGGATGGCTGAGCTCTCACTCACCAAACTGACAGCTCAGCTCCACAGTGCAGCAAACTGTCACTCATTGAGTCAAATGAGATATAGAAATTGGTTGCGCCACGCTGCTTTATGTTTTATATCCACCCTCTGTTAAGTCACCGTTACACTCACCTTTTCCTGTTGTGCTGTCCGCACAACAGGGGGGCTCACGTAGTGAGTGCACGGGGTCTCTCTCTGGACGGTGTGGATTTCTTTCCCTTTTTCCTCGGTGTCCGCCTGTGTAATTGCACGTGATCCGTCACGTGTTTTCCTCTCCTCTGTTAGATTTGTCTTCTCTTCCGGAGCTGCTCCACCGCTCTCCCCATAGGGAGATGGATATGCAGGCAATGGAATAAAACGATGTTTGGGTGAGCGCTGGGATATGAAGACAGCTACACTTCAACAAGTATTTTACCTGTAAGTTTATTGTTCAAATCACACTAGGTCCTCTCCCACAACATGTTTCGACGCTCAGGGCGTCTTCCTCAAGTGGATATCAGACCTTACATTTGGTATCCTTATAAATCCTCCATTAACCAATCCCTTGCTTTTAGGTTTAAAATAGCTTTTTTTTTTTTTTAACTCTTTCCTATCCAAATGTCTAAATGGCTATATAAGCAGTTCTATTTAATGCACAATACGAGCCCTTTTTATTCTATTGCACAACTGCCCGTTCTTTTGTGACAAAAACATAACTATTCATCCAGGAATACATTAAAAATTCAAAATAGTAAAAACACCACAATATTATTAAACAAAATCCACCTATTAGATACACATAATTATTACACTTAAAAAATTCACATGAAAATTACATATAAAAACTTCATCTAAAAATTTCATATAAAAAAATACATATAAAAAATACATATACAAATTATTAAAACATCATGAAATCTATACAAACGGTCTAATCTTAAAAGATGATTTCTGCAAATGGTAATTATGGGTTTATATATTATTCTCTATTGAGAGATTAAGGCCCTCCGGTGCCAATGTACCCATTTTAAAAATCCAATACATTTCTTTCTTATTTAATTTCTCAATCCTATCATGTACTTCCTCACTTATTTGTTCTAGGATTATTAATTTAAGACTGGTGGGATCCCTTTCATGTATCTGATGATAGTGTCTTGAGATGCTGTGATTTAAATACCCCTTTCTGATATTTGATCTGTGCTTACTCAGCCTAGCCTGCATTGTCTGGATCGTTCTACCTATATATTGGAGTTTGCAGGGACACTCCAACATATATATTACAAATTGTGATCTACAATCCATTCTCTGTTTAATTGGGAACGATTCTTCAGTTGTATTGGATGTGAACTTATTACATCCATGTACAATGCTATTGCAACATTCACATCGTCGTGAGTTGCATTTATAGCACCCATTTTTTATTTTTTCATTGGTCTTTGTTTGTTGTTCTTTACTCCCAATGTTCATATTTTTTATTTTGTTCGGGGCTATTAAGGCCTGGAGGGTTCTCCCTCTTCTAAAAATAATCTCTGGTTTTTCTGTTATAATTTTTGAGAGGATGGGATCCCCCTTTAAAATAAACCAGTATTTACCTAAAATTGTGTAAATTTCCCTATATGATTGGTTGAAAGTTGTTACTAGATTACACCTATAATTTACAATATCGTTCTCCCCTTCATTGAGTCAAAGACACACTGAGTTGATGTCACACCAGAGTGGCACAACATAGGGGTTACAATAGGGATGGTATAGAAAAGAGACTCTGGCAATGGGGAGAGGGGACAGGGGTCGACATCTAACACTCTCCTGAGGATGGACATTGCTCTCCATAACATCACTATACAGGTCCTTCTCCCACCCTCCCCCATCACCATCATGTGCCTACGCCCTCAGTTGCCCTGGACTCACCCTGGTTATTGTGCACACCAGTGAGGACATTAGCCTCACCTCTACAACACAAGATAAAGGACACAGACAGAGGGAAAATAGACACAAAAGAGTATAAAGCAAAATATCTCTAGTTCTGCAAATGTGCAATTGTAATGATACCAATTGTAATGAGACCTGCTCCTTCTAAAGTGAACAGCATAGAAAAAGATTCTATTGCTGGCGTCAGCTGATAATACACATGACTCTTGTAGCGCAGGTGAGTGGTCACCAAAACTGCACCTGAAATTAAGGCTTACAAAGAACAACTAGATTGGGAAAGAGTCCTTAATTGCAGCTAGACTAAAAGAAAGTATATACATTTAAATACAAGTTATAGACCTGCAATCCATACCTTTAGGTATCAGACTCATCAAAAGTCTCCCTAGGGCACGATACACTTGTGACAGCGGAGGAAACGTGATATGCAGTAGTTACACAGCTAACAAGGGAAAGAAGATGTGTGCAAGAAACCAATAATGTGAAGAAATATTGTGGCACCCTGGCACCTTGTTGGGCACCACAGAACTCCTTGGGGCACGATTGGAACAAGTAACAGCAAAGCAACAGTTAAGTATGAAGAAAAAAGCTGCACTCACCAGAGAAGATGAAAACGCGGTCCTTTATTAGGGTTGCCAAAACATATTTTGGCAACCCTAATAAAGGACCGCGTTTTCATCTTCTCTGGTGAGTGCAGCTTTTTTCTTCATACTTAACTGTTTCTGGACTTGATTTTGCTTGGCTGGCACCCGAAGAGATCTCTGTGGCGTCTGTCGTTCACCTCCTTGCTGGAGTTCCCCCAGAAGGTAGTGCCCCATCTTTTCCTTCCTTGTTTGGATTTTTAACAGCAAAGCAACCCTCACAAAACACCTAACAACACCAACAACACCTTAGAACACTTGGTTTCACCCCGAGCCTCTAGGGGGAGCTCCACTGGTCACTTTGAGCCAGTTTCCCCTATAAATAGGGTCTTGGAGGGAGAAACACCAGAGTGTGCAGTCACTTTAGAACTGTGAAGAGTGTGCAGACTGGTACAGGAGCTACTAGGCCCGAACCAGCACACCAGCCAGTGAGGAAACCCTTGCAATTGGGGTAATAGGAAAGGAGAGCACCTCTCAGGGACAACAGAGTTACCTTAACTCTCCCTCATCCTCCGGTTACTGGAACCGAAGCTGTGAGAGCTACCAGCCACCACAGAGAACCAGCATACAGCCACAGGGAGTCTAGCCCCCGGTTCTACCTAAAGCACCTACCTACGAGAGCCCAGGGAAGAGTACTGATCCTGCTCAGACCCTTGTACAGTGCCCTCAGTGCTGCTAACCAGGTGAAGCAAGTTCCATTGAACACACTGCCCGGTCCGGCTGGATTCCACATCCACCGAACCTTAATCAGAGAAATAGAGAAAGGAAGCCTACTACAACTGCTTGCTGTGAACCTCCAGGAGTGCTGACTTCACTATCCCGGTCTGGCGTACCTGATTACCACCAGTAAAGGTACCTAAAAAGACTCTGAAGTGTCTGCATCTAATTCCTGAGCCTAACAGCAGTATTACCGCAGCTGCCTCACAACATCTTGTGCAGCTCCTGGCCCCGGGGACTCCCGCTCATCCTGTGGGGAGCGTCCCATCTTGCTGCATTCCATCCCCCGGAGGCCCCGCAGCGCCGGTACAGTTACCGGACCTCTCACAGGTGGCGTCATGAAGACAATCAACATCCCTACTGTTCAGCCATCCCCCCTATTGATCTGGACCACCGGGCCCCACAGCCGCAGGCGCGGTTCCGAGACAAGAGGAGAGTCAACACCTACGACGTGCAGAACCCGGCTACGGTGAGTCAATATAACTTTATTAGGTAAATTAAATTCTGTGTAAAGTTGAAGGAATCTTTTGAATGTAGAAAGAGGGATAGAGTCACCATGTCTCTGAGGTTTCCTGCAGCCGATGGGTGTCATTACCAGCTGGTGTTCAAAGCTCAAATATGATTCATGAAAATTAGACAAATTCAGCACTTTTCCAGTTGGTAAAATCCATTTAAAATGGATTTTACCGATTGGAAAAATGCCGGATTTGTCTAATTTTCATGAATTCTGAATTTTTTCAAAATTTGCTTAATTTTGCAGAAATTTCATTCAGACTGAATCAGTTCATTCCAAGTTAAAAAGACTCCAAAGACTCTAATTGTCCTCAAAACTGTGTATAACACTATTCTCTTTGCCTTACACGCTAATCTTCTCCCCTAGAGTTTCATAGCTTTCACTGCCTCTCACCATGCCTTAGCTGTGACATTATCTCACTATCAAAATTCACCATAAACTGGTTGCTGCATTCCCTGCCTTGGCTTCTATACAGGCTATGATGGTTCCTCCTGATAGGCTTTGATATACAATACAATGGGGAAGCTGAAAGGCATTATGTGGAAGTCCTCTGAAGGTCATATTTTCTGGTTAATGACATATTCTGCCTTAAGTATTGTAGGTGATTTACATGAATCCATTTGCAAGTTATTCATATTCTGTGAATTACTAAAAATTCCGCACAAATTTGATTTACACTGAATCGATTGGCTCATCCCTAGTAGATAAGGTTTCCTTCACCTGGGAAAAAGCTTTTGTTTGTTGACTTGTCAAACTACTAGCCTTGTTACAATTCACCGATAAAATGAGGCTCTACCCCATCTTCTACTAGCCATGCCCATCCCGTTCCGTTAGATTGGCCCTAATCCCAGAATAAACTATGGCATCTCAGACACTTGCTACCTAAACATCTGTTGAGTATATCCCGTATCCCCTAAAGAACCAGAGAGCAGAGCACAATTAACCTAGAGATAGGAAGGTATGTGAGATATGAAGAGATCACAGAATGACTAGCAACAAACCATATAATGAAAAATAAAAAGATACAAAAATCCCCAGTTTGTCTTACACTGATTAACATAAATAACAGCAGTATGGCTGGACATCCACATGAGAATATCACCAGCAGGAAATACCAGCAGGGGGAAGGTATATATAACTGCACCAAGAATGGTGATTCACCAGACAAATAGAAAAATAAAAACACCTGTTAACCTAAAATTCTATAGCAAGGATAACAGATAGTAAATACCCACAAAGCACGGGATCATGGGTTCGACCCCTGATTATTGAAACTTATTTAATAGGGGTTGTAACTATTTGGGGTATAGAAGCTGCAGTGACACTTGGGACCTGCAGGCTGGAAGGGAAGGTCACTTCAGACCATATTAAAAGTCTGACACTAGTAGACATGTGTGATTGTTGGATGCTGTCTACTGTACGGGTTTGTATTAGGGTCCAGGAGCTTCATGTTCCACCAAGATACACCATTCCCCTGATAAAAATCAGCCTACATATTCTTTTTACTGTCCACGAGAGATGCATGGATCAATCCATGATGGATCTAATTAGAGTTGAATTTCCTAAAATTTGCCGTTCCACATGAAGTCGAACACTCTTGAGATTCGATTGTTGGCTTATTTTGATTCCACATTGGAGGAGAATCAGAGAGCAGTATAATTTTACGTTGGGTGGTAAAGATGGTTTCCTCAAAATTCCTTTCAGCTATGACATCAGATTCCAGTTTATCAACCAGATTGTCCTACCTTTTACAGTGGTGGTCAGTACCCCTGGGTCATTGGGGATAAGCGACTCCCAGTGGGGAGAAGAGTCGGACTATGTACTGGCAGTTTGCATTGTAGAGTTGGACTTCATCTCCAGAGTCACTGACAAATCATACTGAAACAAAATGTATTATTCTTGTGGTATCTCCCGCTTTCTCCACAAAATTTACAGAATTGAGATTTTGGGGTAAATTCACCAAAATGAATGAATTCCCATCTCTACTAATCTGTTTCATCAGTGTTCCATCAAAGCCTATAATTTTTTCCATCCCTTGTTAAAGTCCATGAGTGTTAGCAACTTTGCCTATATGATGTTCGTCAACCATGCTGCATGTGCTCAAGACCAATTAACCTATAAATGCCAACTCTAGTGTCCCTACGGTTGAACAGTACGTGGTGAAAGTGTTTGACCCCCTTGAACTTTTAAACCTTTTGCCACATTTCAGGCTTCAAACATAAAGATATAAATTCAAATTTTTTTGTGAAGAATCAACAAGTGGGACACAATCGTGAAGTGGAATGAAATTTATTGGATATTTTAAACTTTTTTAACAAATAAAAAACTGAGGCGTGTGGCGTGCAATATTATTCAGCCCCTTTACTTTCAGTGCAGCAAACTCACTCCAGAAGTTCAGTGGGGATCTCTGAATGATCCAATGTTGTCCTAAATGACTGGTAATGATCAATAGAATCCACCTGTGTGTAATCAAGTCTCCATATAAATGCATATGCTCTGTGATAGTCTCAGGGTCCTGTTTCAAGTGCAGAGAGCATCATGAAGACCAAGGAACACACCAGGCAGGTCCGAGATACTGTTGTGGAGAAGTTTAAAGCCGGATTTGGATACAAAAAGATTTCCCAAGTTGTAAACATCTCAAGGAGCGCTGTGCAAGCAATCATATTGGAATGCAAGGAATATCAGACTACTGCAAATCTACCAAGACCCGGCCGTCTCTCTAAACTTTCATCTCCAACAAGGAGAAGACTGATCAGAGATGAGGCCAAAAGGCCCATGATCCCTCTGGATGAACTGCAGAGATCTACAGCTGAGGTGGGAGAGTCTGTCCATAGGACAACAATCAGTCGTACACTGCACAAATCTGGCCTTTATAGAAGAGTGGCAAGAAGAAAACCATTTCTCAAAGATATCCATAACAAGTCTCATTTGAAGTTTGCCACAAGCCACCTGGGAGACACCAAACATGTGGAATAAGGGGCTCTGCTCAGATGAAACCAGAATCAAACTTTTTGGCCACAATGTAAAACGATATGTTTGGGGTAAAAGCAACACAGCTCATCACCATCACAACACCATCCCCACTGTCACACATGGTGGTGGCAGCATCATGGTTTGGGCTTTTTTTCTTCAGCAGGGACAGGGAAGATGGTTAAAATTGATGGGAAGATGAATGGATCCAAATACAGGACCATTCTGGAAGAAAGCCTGCTGGAGTCTGCAAAAGACCCGAGACTGGGACGGAGATTTATCTTCCAACAAGACAATGATCCCAAACATAAAGCAAAATCTACAATGGAATGGTTCAAAAATAAACGTATCCAGGTGTTAGAATGGTCGAGTCACATCCAGACCTGAATCCAATCAAAAATCTGTGGAAAGAGCTGAAAACTGCTGATCACAAACGCCTCAATCCAACCTCACTGAGCTCCAGCTGTTCTGCAAGGAAGAAGGGGCAAGAGTTTCACTGATAGAGACAAACCCCAAGAGACTGCAGCTGTAATCGCAGCAAAAGGTGGTGCTACAAAGTATTAACTCAAGGGGCCGAATAATATTGCACACCCCACTTTTAAGTTTTTTATTTGTTAAAAAAATGTAATATATCCAATAAATTTGGTTCCACTTCACGATTGTGTCCCACTTGTTGTTGATTCTTCACAATAAAATTCAAAAGGTTGAAAATTCTAGGGGGCCAAATACTTTCACAAGGCACTGTAACCTACAATACCAACCATGCATCCAGGTCATTAAGGTCAGTCATTTTCTTTGGCTCCTAAATTGGTCTCCATCCCTTATGTATGTAATATGCTGTAGGATAACTTAGGGATCTACTAGTAAATGGGAGCACCGACACACACTAAAACTAAGTTTAAAGGTGAACAAGTCTCATATTATCACACTTGGCAGATAAAGTTAAGTGCTGCAAGAGAAAGTTTATTAAACAGGCAGCTACTCAAAGTCTCACAAAATAGCTCTCACAAATAATAAACTCCCAGAGACCTGGGAATGGAAATCCATAGAAAAACAAGTCCAAATGCTATTTATGACAGCTTTAAAAGCGTTCTAATGTCCAGAGAGCTGCACAACAAACAATAGTTCAGTAAGTGCTGGCAGGGCACACGAGGCTTACCTGACACGATACCAGGTGAAGACAGCAGCAGAGTCAGGAAGGCAAAGCCAAGGCAGCTAGAAGCAGGAGAGTAGCAGAAGGCAGGTGAGATTTGCTAGAGTCCAGAGGTAATTGCTGGAAAAGTTAAGGAGAGGTTCCGGCACCAGCTGGTTGATTCCAAAATCTTTATTCCACAATTTTAAAATCACAGGGAAACTAGGCAAACCAATTCAGGCATGTGGTGGGGTGACCGGGCACTGGTTTACGTGTTCCGAGGCGTAAATTACTTCTTAATCATAACCAGTTTGGTTTGCCTCGTTTCCCCATGATTTTAAAATTGTGGAATAAAGATTTTGGAATCAACCAGCTAGTGCTGGAACCTCTCCTTAACTTGTGGGATTTTCTGCCGTGTACAAAGGGACAGGTGAGCGGGGATCCACCCCTTGATTGAAATTGCTGGAGAAACCGTAGCGAATCAGTAGGAGGTGGAACAGACCAGTTCAGCAAAGGAAGCCAGAGATTCAACCGAATACCCGAGCATAGCTGGACAGTAGACTGAGGTTTATAGAGACAGAGGGGAGGATCACATGATCAGGAGCGAAGCAGCGGGCACCATTTTGAAAAGGGGCAAGATGCCCAGAATGTCAATAGAGATCCAAAGCCCTGACAACTTAGAGCGTACTCACCTTCCGCCCGATCTAGTTCTTCAGTAGAAAAGAGAGCAGATGTTACGTGACATCACTCCTAGTTGCCTGTCCTTTGATCAACTAGGGTGGGAACCAACTTTGGTGGAACCTTTTCCCCCTCATCCCACCAACAAAGGCCAGTTTCACACATCCGACACATCCAATGAGTGTGAACTGGTCATGACTCTGCTGAAACTAATTTCCAGTAACAGGAATATATCAGGCTGTTGAGTCCTAGTAAGTAGATCCATGCCCGATCCAAACATGGCAGTCTGTGCTAGGTCCGTGAATGGTGGACACGTAAAACTGACCTAAAAATGTACAAATTGTGATGATGAACTATAATTAGGATCTTACCACAATCTCCACGAGTGCCTGAACTTGCCCTTTAAGCGCTGCCTCGCTATATAATTCTGAAAATCAAGACAACATATTTAATTTTGCAAAAAATTCTATATTGCAAAAAAATGATCCGTGAATGCAAATTGAATCTCATCAAGCATTAGAAATTATCCTGTTTTATCAAACTCATTTCCTATCTTTTTCTTCTTCCTTGCGAGTCCCTCTCATCTGCTCCAACCACAGCCATAAATATCACCCGGTAATCATGTTTTAGACATTTATTATTTTCTTCCACCTCGCCTTCTCAAATATTTGTCTCAATTGTAATCCAACTGTGTAATTTCTCTTTTATTGCCTCCTTAATTTGCACTGGGCATCTTTAATAAATTTAAGAAAGGTTTAATTATATAAGCATAAAACAGACATCCTCGCGTTACTGAAGGTCTCTATTAAGAAGGCATATGAAGGCAATCACGGAGACAGCCGGCTGCATGGAGTGTATTGGATAATCTAAGCAAAGAAAAAAGCACAAAAATGTATAAAAAAAACAGTTTTCTGGGATATAGATTATAATAAACAATGTATGGATCCAAAAGGGCAAAAATGGGTAAATTACAAAAAAATATATTCTTATGCTATAAGTAGTTATATATCGAGTATTTTATTAACCGGGTCTACCAAACATATTCTGTTCCCTACTGCTGAAACTCAAAGCAATCAACTTAAAGGAAACATTAAATCAACTGTTCAATTTTTCCAGCAGCTCCCCCACAGGAGAAAGGAAGTATTGCACAGTTCAATGTAGCAGAAGTGAG
>JARQOC010000003.1:840545987-840614255 GCA_033576535.1 Allobates femoralis
GCTGTAGTATATAGAGGAGGTGTCCTGTTGGTGTAGTATATAGAGGAGGTGTCCTGTGTGGTGTAGTATATAGAGGAGGTGTCCTGTTTGGTGTAGTATATAGAGGAGGTGTCCTGTGTGGTGTAGTATATAGAGGAGGTGTCCTGTGTGGTGTAGCATATAGAGGAGGTGTCCTGTGTGGTGTAGTATACAGAGGATGTGTCCTGTGTGGTGTAATATACAGAGGATGTATCCTGTGTGGTGTAGTATATAGAGGAGGTGTCCTGTGTGGTGTAGTATATAGAGGATGTATCCTGTGTGGTGTAGAGTATAGGGGATGTCTCCTGTGTGGTGTAGTATACAGAGGATGTGCCCGCTCTTCATGTATTTGTCCTCTATATTCTCTCACCCGATTTACACCACAATCATCTTCTATCAATGGCTTCTTCTGTGTCAGGTAAAACCCGATTGAACATCTTGAGGACTTTGAGGATTTAGAAGCTTTGAGGTTGGAGAAGCAAACGTTCAGCAGAACGAGGTGGAAGGACGACTTGGCATCAATCATCTTCTCGAAGAGTTTCATGAGCAGCTCCAACAGTGCGGGGACGAGCGCGGGGCTGTCCGATCCTGAAGAAGGAAAGTGTTTACTCATCTCCGATATCACGGATCACGTGCCACATTCCAGTATAGTATAAAATGAACCAGGTTATACATCGTTCTAAATGAGAAAACAGTCCAACATCTTAGTGTACGCAGCTTCTGTGCAGAGCAATGTATCTTCGCGATTACAGACCATAAAAAGACCTGTCTTACATTTCTCTCCGGCTGTTTTAATGGGAACCTGTCACCAGTTTTGGGGGGTTCCCCTGTCCACCACCTTTACCATGATGTAATTGGGGTTCTCGTAACCCCTTTATACCCCCTGATGTCTCCCTGCACCTCAGAAATAGTTTTATTCTGTACCGCACCATATGCTTACTTCGTGGTCCGGTCATAGGCAGTTTGTGGTCAGCACCACCTCTCCTGACTGAGCAAGTGGATGACGTCACTATGCCATCCACACAATTCCCACGTCTCACGCCTGCGCAGTGGAGCTTCACTGTGCCTTATTGAGCAGCCAGTGATTCCACTGTGCAGGCACGAGACTTTGGTCTCACATCAGCAGCACAGTGCCTGACGTCTCACGCCTGCGCAGTGGAATCACTGGCTGTTCAATAAGGCACAGTGAGGCTCCACTGCGCAGGCGTGAGACGTGGTAATTGTGTGGATGGCATAGTGACATCATCCACTTGCTCAGTCAGGAGGAGCAGTGTTTTCAAGTAGCAGGCAGCACTGACCACGATCTGCAGTCACTCATATGACCCATAAAAGAAATTAGCATAGGGTGTGGGACAGAATTAAACTCTATTTCTGAGGTGCAGGGGGCATCTGGGGGTATAAAGGGGTTAGAGGAACCCCAATTACATCATGTTAAATGGGGTGGGCAGGAGAACCCAAAAACTGGTGACAGGTTCCCTTTAAGTAGAAGAGGGAACACATGACTGCATGGTCAGACTGCACAGTGTTTTGTAGTCTGTTGCCATGGATACACAGTGTTTGTATTCTGTTGCCAAGGACACACTGAGACATATTCTGTTGCCAAGGACACAGTGTTTGTAGTCTGTTGCCATGGACACACAGTGTTTGTAGTCTGTTGCTATGGACACACAGTGTTTGTAGTCTGTTGCTATGGACACACAGAGTTTGTATTTTGTTGCCAAGGACAGTGTTTGTTTTCTGTTGCCATGGACACACAGTATTTGTAGTCTGTTGCTATGAAGACTTCTTAATCTGCACTTACTATTTCACCCCACTTGTTTTTTTTTTGTTTCTTAATTTTTCAATACATTATATACCGTAATAAACTACAATCCGTCCGGCAAACAAACAAGCCCTCGTATGGCCATGTGGGCGGAAACATAACGGTATCAACTCTTTGAGAAAAAAAAAGCATTAAAAAAAGGAGATTTTTGTGTACTCACCGTAAAATCCTTTTCTCTTAGCCTCTAATTGGGGGACACAGACCGTGGGTGTTATGCTGCTGTCCACTAGGAGGCGACACTAGGCAGAATCTGAAAAAGATTAACAGTGACTCCTCCTCTGCAGCATTACACCCCTGGAAGAGGAAGTGCTTCTCCAGTTTTGTGCTAAAGCAGTAGGAGAGTTAACAGATAATAACAGGGACACAGGAAGTCTACGTAGGCAACCTGTGTAAACAAATATAGTTAACAAGGTAATAACAGTGTAACAAGGCCTGAATCCAAACAGGCACGTGTATAAACAGTTAAGGGTTAGCAGAGTAACACTAGTACCACAAGGCCTGTAACTAAGCAGGTGCATGTGGAAAAACGTGAAGAGATAACGAAGTAATAATCGTATAACAAGGCCTGTAACTAAACAGGCTCACAGAACTACAAGGCCTGGAACTAAACAGGCACAAGTTTAAACAGTTAACAGAGTGATAATAGGCAAACATGAGTAAACATGTTAACCATGTAACAGCTGAGAAGCTATGTGAGAACTGTAGAAAAAAAGGCCCACAAGGGCAATAGGGTGGGTGCTGTGTCCCCCAATTAGAGGCTAAGAGAAAAGGATTTTACGGTGAGTACACAAAAATCTCCTTTTCTCCTTCGCCTCATTGGGGGACACAGACCGTGGGACGTCCCAAAGCAGTCCCTGGGTGGGAAAAACGATGGAACATGGTCAGCGAAAAACTATGTACCTACAGGAGGGCTGCTGCCTCCTGGAGGACACATCTACCCAGACCTGCGTCTGCCAAGGCCTGAGTGTGAGCACTGCAGTGACTTGTATATGTGTATAGGCTGAGCCACCTGGTTGCCTATGACACCAATGTGCTGACGCCTGGTGCCGGACGGCCTAGGAGGCCTCCACGGCCGTAGTAGAATGTGCCCCGACACCAGCAGGAAGGGGCGGCTTTTTGAAGGTATAAGCGTCCTGGATGGTTGGTGGAATCCATCTAGCTATAGTAGCCCTAGAGGCTGACGTGTCTTTATATCGGACCTCTGGAAGAAGGAAGAGAGAATCCAACTTCCTAAAAAGGTGCTGTCCTGGATACATAGATGCGTAGGGCCCTGACGAGGTCCTACAATGTAAAGCCTTCACGACCCAATGGCCTGGAATCAGGCACAGAGCTTGCAGAGAGAGGTCTTCATTTAGGTGGAAGAAGTACCCCGCCAGTGGAAGAAAGGATGGGACCGGCGAAGGGCAACATTGTATTGGTGGAAGACCAGACAAGGAGATTTACCTGAGAGTGCTATAAGTTCCGATACTCTGCAGGAAAAAGTAATTGCCACCAAAAACCACCACTGTTAGTATGAGAATGCCAAAAACCACCACTGTTAGTATGAGAATGCTCAGGGGAGTGACCCATAGAGGCTTAAGGGATGGTTCTTGTACAGCCGTGAGGAGAAGGTTTAGGTCCCACGGGTGTAGCGGCCCGTTGAATGGGGAAATCAAATGGCAGACCCCTCGAAGGAAGGAGTTCCTTGAGGTCTGGGAGTAAAACATTTGTGGAAGAAGGTGGAAGGGACTGAAAACTGCCCCTTGAAAGAATCCAAGGACAGGCCTGAGCCCAGGCCCGAATTGAGAAAACTGAGAATTCTTGGCAGGGATAGGGGCCAAAGTGAATGGCCTTTAGAGGTGCACCAAGCAACCAAAAACAAATGTTCATGTGCGATGGTAAATGTTTGAGGAGGCTGGTTTCCTCGCGCTCATAATGTTCACCACAATATCCTAAGGAAACCCAGCTTGGTTAAGACCCAGGTCTCAACAGACATGCCGTCAATACAGAGTTGAGGAATTCTGACGGTATAACCTGTCTTGAGAGAGTGAGTCTGGACTGTCTGGTTGGACAGTCCGGCAAGCGCCAGTGATACGGCTGCTATGAGTGAGAGACGGAAACTGATCCATCCCCGGACTGGTGTGTGTGGTCCCACTGACTGTGGGTCATAAGACCTGGTCCTGAAGGCTGGAATCACGAGTACCTCATCCGGGGTTTCCTAGCATCGGTAGATTCATGGGACAACGTGAGGGTGTGGGAAACACTCCCTTGAGGTAGTCCCCTTGTGGGCGAAGAAAAACCTTCCCGGTCATCTACAGCCAGCATGTGACCGGCTTATAGTGCTGAGTTTGTGGATTCCGCCCAATGAAGTACATGATGAACTTCATCCGATGCCTGGAGACTTCTGGGTTCCGCCCTAGTGACTGACATATGTCACAGCGTGGCATTGGCTAAAGGACTTCAGTGCTAGGACTATTTCCGGAATCTTCCGTATATTCATGGGCATTTTTGACTCCGGGCGGGATCACTCGCCTTGTGTACTGTGATGGGGGACGCTGCACCCCATCGCGTCAGGCTCTTGATAGTGGTTAAACTGTTCAGCGTGGTGGAACGAAAAACCTTCCCCGTATGATAGAAAGAGTGGTCAGAGCCACCGGGGGGGGAGACCGCCTACTTTCAGAGGACAGGTGAAAAACTCCTGTCGAGTGATTGAGGTTCTTGTTCCTTGAATTGAGAATAGAGAGTGTGAAGGCGGTCTGAGATGCGGCTGTGAAATATTAAACTGTTGGAACCGGAGTATAATTGTGGAGGTTGTTATAGTGTCTACAGTGGTGAGACACTATGTTCGCAGTCCGCGAGGATCAGAGTTTTGGATAGGCAGAACGTCCAAGTACGGAAGGATGATGACACCCCTGGAGTGAGGGGTAGTCATGACGTCTGCCCTGACCTTTGTGAGCACTGAAGGAGCTGTAGTTGAATCGAAACGGGGGAGCCCTTAATTAAGTGTTCCTGTTTGAATGCAAATCTGATTAAACTTTCGGTCAGTAGCTGCATAAGAATATACGGGTAGGCGTCCTGTATATCTATGGGCGGAAGGAATATTAATCGTTCTTTGGAAGCAACTTAGAGTGGCGATACCATGTGGGATATGTTATCCGGACATGTTAGTTTAGTTGTTTTTGGTCCAGTACGGATCGTACTGTACCTTCCTGATTGGACCACAGATAGGTTGGAAAACGCTCTTTGCGGGATACGGTTACAGCGACTCCTGAAATGAGGAGAGGCTTTACAGCGTGGAAAGGTACTTGAGCCTTTACGCAGTGGAGACGATTTGGTCTCGGATTGGTGAGACTGACTCTGTCAGGATGAGCTACCCTTCTGGGTATCCTGGGACAGGTACCTGCGTGGCGACCGAGGACTCGTCAGTGTCGGTCTAAGTCTTGACCGACCTTAATAAATTCTGAGAGGAACGGTCGTCCAGGTTTGCACTGTGGGAGGGAATTGCCCTTGCCTCTCTTAGCATCTGAAGTTAACTTGTCCAGCTGTCCTTCGAACAGGTGTCCTCTGAGGAATGAAAAAACTGTGAGGGGCTTCTTGAAGACCACGTCCATTCTTCCCTTCCCGTACCCAGAGGGCACGTCTAAGGGAATGGTATTGTGAGCTGCTATTGCTGAGCAATTGGCAACATGCAGGGCTGCGCACATTAGGTAGTCAGCTGAGGTGGCGACTCGAGGTGTTTGGGTCGTCAGAGTAGGGCGACGGACGAGGCATTCAATATTGGTTGACCTGCTAATGCTGTGATGGCTGTCCTGCCCTGACTGAAGCGAATCTTGTCCGTGTCAGTCTAGACATGAACTAGCCGAATGAATTCCGGTTGGAATGCAGTTTGCCGACGGCGCTTGAGGATTGCCTGGCTGTGCGCTGAGGGAGGGAAATGCTTTGGTTTCCCATGGCATCTGAATGCAATGTGACCAGTTGTCTTCTGGAAAGACGTCCCTGGATATGGGAGGCCTGTGAGGGACTGAGGCTACTATATCTTAGATCTTCCAATAGAGCGTCAGTCTGGCGGCTCTAGGACTAAGGACGTATTGAGATCTGAGTCGTGGTCAAATTGGCTTTCGGAGGGCAGGACTGGTCTGCTGCCTGTAGCGCCTTTACTGTGGCATTATCGTCCACATTACGTCCTGTGTGGAGCCACAGTCGGGAGGAAGTATGCTGAGCCTCTGATAATAATTATAATAATATTTATCCATTTATATAGCGCTATTAATTCCATAGCACTTTACATACATCCAGAAATACATATATATGTATCTATATATATAATATATACACACACAGGTGTAGAGGATTTGAACTTGGGAACCCGCAGGTGCAAGGTCCATATCACTATCCTCCAGGCTACAATGCTTTGTGCTGCAGGGGAAAAAACATGTAGAGCCGCAGCAGGGAGGGAGCCCTGCTTGGCTTCATTGCAGAGAGTGTGCAGTGCGAGATCCTGCGCAGCCAGTACTGCTGAACAACATGGCTGGAGGATTCGGGGAGGACTCCTCAACCTAGTATTCCCAGGGAATTCTGGGGAAGGGGGGCGGCATATGACATGGAGTCTCGACCTCAACCGTGCCACCCCACAGTGGGCGCCGGGGATGAAGCATGTCAGATCCCATGACATTGATGAGGGCACTGCGGACACCGCAGACCGGTACCCCCCGGGCAGGCTACTGTACAGCCCCTTTCCCCTGTGTGCCTGCATGCTGCGGCAGGGAAGAAGTCCCGTGGGGCTCTGCTTACGGGCCCCAGTATAGTGGGGCTCCGAGCATCATGAGCGGCTGTACAGAGTACCCTGCACTTATATCTGAAGTGCAGGGATCTGTGCATTCAATACTATATGCGGGGAAGATGCCTTAATAACGCTTTATTATATGGCTATCATGATACTGTGAGATTGCCCCCATCATGGCCGCAGTAGAGGGCTGCAGAGAAACCAGGAGGGGGGCGGAGCGTGCAGGGAAATGAAACTCTGCTCCACAGTGGCCTGCACGCTCCGTTCCGCCCCCTCCATGATGCTGTTCGCGTCATCCGGGGGCGGGCCGGGGGCGGGGAAAGAGGCGGCGGCTTCGCTCTAGGCCGAAGCCGCGGCCTCTAGTAATGTAGCCATGCCGCAGATGATGCTCGGCCGGCGCGGAGACCCGCGGAGGGACCGGAACGGACCCGGATCCCCGCGGTCCCCAGGTATAGTGCGGCGCTGTCCCTCACAGGAGAACCCAGGTACTGGGTCTCCTGGAGCTCGGCCTGACATACAGCTGCCCGCAGACAGAGGCAGCTGCTGGACCCCCGGCCATTATGGCGCCATTGTGGTGGCGGCTCCCGCCGGAGGACCCTAGGTCAGGGTCTCCTGGGACATGGCCAGATATGCAGGTGCCGGCTTCCAGGGGTAGGTGCTGGCCTGCAGGGACATAGGGAGTCTGTGCTCCCTGGTAATAGGTGCCTGCACTGCCGGCATGATGTCCTCCGGCCCCCACCAGGAGCACACAGCAGGGCTGGGGCTCCTGGGAGTGCTGCAGCTCTGGGATGTGCAGCCCATCAGAAGCACTCAGCGTGGCTGAGGCTTCTGGATTACACTGCAGCCGGCCTGTGACCTGTGGTGCCTCAACCTAATGGTCCCACAGGGGTGATTAGGGAGGGTGCTGGCTGCCCCGCTGCTGGTCCCTTGGCACCCTCAGGAGTACACAGCGAGGCTGTGAGTCCTGGGTGTACTGCGGCGAACACGCTGCCGCTGAAGTCCATGGAGTGGCTCAGCAGGGCTGAGGACTCCTGGGGTGCTCCGAGTGCTGCACCTGCTGGCTCTACCTGTGGTGTCTCAACCTAAATGAACCCCAAAGGGGAATTTAGGGAGGGATGCTGCTCCACCATCAGAGGCCTCGTCCGTCACCTCGACCTCAACCCAATGACCCCAACAGTGGTGAAATGGGGAGGGAGGACCGTTGTCTCAACTTCAACCCAGCGCCCCCAACATTGGGGGGCCGAGGAAGGAGCGGCATGTTAAGGGAAAAAGTCTACCTCAACCAGGCGCCCCAACAGTGGGTGGCCGAGGAGGGACCATGCCGGGAGTCTCGTTAGAGACCCACTTTTCTTCTTCTTGAAGTAAAACATCAAAAAGTGAAAAATTTTAGGAGCAATAAAATTTGTGTGTGCCTCCTACAAGACACTAAGCAAAAACTGGAGAAGCACTTCCTCTTCCAGGGGTGTAATGCTGCAGAGGAGGAGTCACTGTTAATCTTTTTCAGATTCTGCCTAGTGTCGCCTCATAGTGGACAGCAGCATAACACCCACGGTCTGTGTCCCCCAATGAGGCGAAGGAGAAAATGGAAAATTGTCCAGTAACGAGGGGGTTAATTGTGTTCCGTCTCTTACCGCTGCTCATATTTTGGGTCACATCCATAGGAATAGGACACTGGCGACTTTCCCGATTGAAATATTTATTTGGTGGCGCAAACTGGCGAATGGTAAGTCGCAGGGTTGGGCGCTCCTCCCGTCGGCGGAGAGTCTGGAAAGGAAACAGTTAAATAGATTAAAAGGATACAATGTAACAATGTCTCAACTGAAAGAACAACCAGGTATGTAGAGGGTTATGGCCTCAGAAAGCAAACAATACATTCTGAATCATGTGACCAGGGACCGGCGGGCAGACGGGGACCAGGGACCGGCCGACAGACGGGGACCAGGGACCGGCCGACAGACGGGGACCAGGGACCGGCCGACAGACGGGGACCAGGGACCGGCCGACAGACTGTGACCAGAGAATGGACGGTGACCAGGGGCTGGCGGACAGACTGTGACCAGGGACCGGGGCACAGAACGTGCCCAGAGGATAGACGGTAACCAGGGACCTGTGTTGACCAAGGACTGGTGGACGGATGGTGACCAGGGACAGACAGTGACGCCTCCACTCACCGATGTAGTAAAAGTCGCAGCAGTTCTTCTAGTTTAGTCTTTACATCGGAGATCGTGCAGCATTTCTTGAATGAATCTTCTTCACTAAGAGACTGGAAACAAAGAAGAAAAATCATAAAGTTGGAGGTTAGATGGACCCAGGTATCAGAGGGATTCTTCCGCTACCTGATGGCAGCACTTATCTGTTGATCTGGAGTGACGTCAGGGGTGTGATGGCGGGTTGGAAGGAGGTGTGAGCAGGGTGGTGGAGGCTGCAAGCTTAAGATAACAGGGGCTGTGAGCCTGGGATTGTACGGCTTGAGAGTCGGGGATGAGCAGGTTAACAGCCAGCTCAAGATGTCAGTAATCAGGTACAATAGATGGCAGTCAGTGACAGACAGATGCTGTATACTCCTGCGCCCCTTACGCTGCCATATTGGCGGCTTCACTGTACACAGCCACATGACAGGACACATTCCTCTACCTGCGGAGGTCCAGATGATGTGACCGGTGAACTGTCCTCTCCTCTGCTGAGCGCCTGGATACGATGAGCGAGTGCGGCTCCCAGCTCCTTCTCCAGGACGGTGACGGCACAGGACTGCAGGGCTGTAACGCTGCTTATCCCTAAAGCCTCCAGACGCTGCGATGTCTTATGTCCGATCCCTGCAAGAAATGAAGACAAAAATGTGAATGTAACACAAACGTCCGGAGATGGAAGAAGAACATAACGACGCTCATTGTGAGAAAGAGTTTGTCCTGCAGAATATTAACAGCTGCTCTACTTTGGTTGTAGTAATTAAAAACCACCACTGGAGGGAGACAGCGCTGCCTCACCGAGACCAAAGATTATATTTCGATAGTTAATCCCTTGCTTAGCGTTGCCGTTTTCTTAAACCTTTCTTTTATTTTATTATCTAGAGAGTTAAGATGGCGCCAAAAGAGTCTCTCGAATGGTTAAGGGAACAATTGGTGCCAGAAAGATCTTGACCTCTTGATCTATTTTCCTCCTTATGAAGATTCCGCTACCGGCTCGGTCCCCTAGAGGCAGCCCCAGGTATTACAGACTTACCTTGAATCTTATGGACGTGGTTTAGGCCGTTCATTAAATGTCCGCGGCTCTCGGGCAGGAGGACGGTTTGTTGATTTGGCTTGAAAGTCCCAGAAACGAGTTTGGAGAGAAGTTTATTATCCGCGATCCCGGCGCAGCCCGTCATCCCCAGCCGGCTGTGCACTGCGGCCCGGATGTCAGCTGCCACCTGAGAGCCCACAATGTACCGCCGGTGAGTCCAATCACTGGGATCTATAACTAGGAATTCAAAGAAATTTTATTAATGTGTTATCCTGAAGCCGGGGTCATTTTTTACTTTAACACATGTATTTTGTGCCAAAAATTATTTTTGCAATTGGGTTTTATCAGAAATTTTGCACCGTTTGTCTTCTACAGCCTGTGTTCTGCACTGTCTACTGCTGGCTGCAGAATGAGTTAACTGAGAGTCCATCAGTGAGTTCCTTCTAACACTCAGTCAGTAATGTCCTCTTCTGAGCTCCTCTTGACTCATTTATGACCACATCAAAGTTGAATATTCCTGGAAACAAAGCCAGTAAAAAGGCAAACCGTGCACAATTTTTACAGCAACTGAATTGCAAAAAACATTTTTAGCCTAAAATACATGCACTAAACTCCTTTAATATTGATAATGGATCTTAATAATAATAAGAATCAGACACCTAGGAATCTTCTACAGGTCAGCTCAAGTCAGTGTTGTGCTGGCTTTGTTTTTTCTTCTCTGAACAGCACCACCATTTGGTAGTGGCGGTGGCCGGTATTACAGCTTTGAAGACATAAAGCTCTTCTCACCTTGATCATTGTACACGTGACCGGACACCTCCATCGCTCTGTCCTCCTGAGGGTCTCGCATCCTCTTATCCACCAGCTCTGTGATATCAATGAAGTTCTCGTCGAAGCCGAGGCGCTCCACCTGTGGACTGAACTCCTCCAACAGAGCTGGGACAAAACCAAACATCATCCGTTACCGAATCTGCTCCGAATAGAAGCCGGGCACAGGACTAACAACTTAGCAAAAACCGCCACACACCTACCCCATGCAGAGCGCGTACTGGCTGGGCCATACAGAGCGGGCCCGAGCCATACAGAGCAGGCGCGGGCCCGAGCCATACAGAGCAGGCGCGGGCCCGAGCCATACAGAGCAGGCGCGGGCCCGAGACATACAGAGCAGGCGCGGGCCCGAGACATACAGAGCAGGCGCGGGCCCGAGACATACAGAGCAAGTGCTGGTTGTAATATATAGATCAGGTCCCGGCTGTGCTAAACAAGAGCAGGCGTCGGCTGGGCCATACGGAGCGGGCGCCGGAGGGTCTATACGGAGCGGGCGCCGGCGGGGCTATACAGGGCGGGCGCCGGCTGGGCTATACACGGCGGGCGCCGGCTGGGCTATACAGGGCGGGCGCCGGCTGGGCTATACAGGGCGGGCGCCGGCTGGGCTATACAGGGCGGGCGCCGGCTGGGCTATACAGGGCGGGCGCCGGCTGGGCTATACAGGGCGGGCGCCGGCTGGGCTATACAGTTTTTTTAATTTTATTTCTTTAAAAAAAAAAAAAAATTTTTGTACCATTTTCAAGTACCGTATATACTCGTGTATAAGCCGACCCGTGTATAAGCCGACCCCCCTACTTTTGCCCCCAAAACCTGGGAAAATTTATTGACTCGTGTATAAGCCGAGGGTGGACCCCAGCACAGGTATACAGCCCCCATCAGTGTGGTATACAGCAGCCTCCCCAGTGGTATATACAGGCCCCAGCAGTGTTACAGCAGCAGCCCCAGTGGTAGTATACACGCAGCCCCAGTAGTATATACAGCCCCAGTGGTAGTATACAGCCCCAGTGGTAGTATACAGTCCCAGTGGTAGTATACAGCAGCCCCAGTGGTATATTCAGCCCCAGTGGTAGTATACAGCAGCCCCAGTGGTATATACAGCCCCAGTGGTAGTATACAGCAGCCCCAGTAGTAGTATACAGCCCCAGTGGTAGTATACAGCAGCCCCAGTGGTATATTCAGCCCCAGTGGTAGTATACAGCCCCAGTGCTAGTATATAGCCCCAGTGGTAGTATACATACAGCCCCAGTGGTAGTATACAGCCCCAGTGGTAGTATACAGCCCCAGTGGTAGTATACAGCAGCCCCAGTGGTATATTCTGCCCCAGTGGTAGTATACAGCCCCAGTGGTAGTATATAGCCCCAGTGGTAGTATACACACAGCCCCAGTGGTAGTATACAGCCCCAGTGGTAGTATACAGCCCCAGTGGTAGTATACAGCCCCAGTGGTAGTATACAGGGCCCCAGCAGGGCCCCCCTCATAATTTGGCGCCCCCACCTCCCTTTCTGGGCCCCCCCGCATGCAGCGCTGCGCATATACATTACCTGTCTAGCAGCTGTCACCCTCCGATGGCTGATCGCGGCTCCCGGCTCCGGGCTC
Source organism: Allobates femoralis (assembly GCA_033576535.1). Classification (NCBI taxonomy): domain Eukaryota; kingdom Metazoa; phylum Chordata; class Amphibia; order Anura; family Aromobatidae; genus Allobates; species Allobates femoralis. The sequence continues at coordinate 840,558,233 of JARQOC010000003.1, forward strand.
CATCTTCCTCGCTGTCTTCCTGCTGTGTGACCGGGGCGCAGCGCGATGACGTCATCGCGACGCCAGCCGGTCACCTGACAATCAGGAAGACAGAGAGGAAGATGGAGCCCGGAGCCGGGAGCCGCGATCAGCCATCGGAGGGTGACAGCTGCTAGACAGGTAATGTATATGCGCAGCGCTGCATGCGGGGGGGCCCAGAAAGGGAGGTGGGGGCGCAAAACTTTTTAGGGGGCCGTATTGACTCGCGTATAAGCCGAGGGGGGCACTTTTCAGCCCAATTTTTGGGCTGAAAAACTCGGCTTATACGCGAGTATATACGATATATTTTGCCTTTTTTCTGAGTTTTATTTAACCCCTTCCTGACATGTCCAGGGTGCGGCTGTGCCTTCCTGACTCCGCGTTCACCTGTCACCTTGTAGGACATCTCCCTGTACTGCGTCAGGTCCTCTCCTCTGACCAGGACGAGCTGCGGACATCGCTCCTTCGCCTCCCGGATGGACAGACATTTGTTCACACCGAGTTTTCTAGCCACGTAGTTACACGTAACAATGAAGTTTTTCTGTTGGACGCCTGAAAAGTGAAGCAGAAATCAGATGGTTAATAATGACCCCCCATACAGTGCCAATCACAGCCCCCCCCCCCCCATACAGTGCCAATCACAGCCCCCCCCACACAGTGCCAATCACAGCCCCCCCCCCCCATACAGTGCCAATCACAGCCCCCCCCATACAGTGCCAATCACAGCCCCCCCCATACAGTGCCAATCACAGCCCCCCATAGAGTGCCAATCACAGCCCGCCATACATTGCCAATCACAGCCCCCCCCATACAGTGCCAGACATCTCTGAAAATTACCCAGTGGTTTCTCCCTCAACTCCGGGTTTCGGATCATCTCCACCTGAGCGTAGAAGCAGTCCATGTCCAGGTGCATGATCATACGGTGAGCGGAGGACACAGAAACTGCGGAGGACCCAGAGACTGCAGGGAAAACATACAGAACCAGAAATATAGACAGTACCTTGGGACAGAACATCACCGCCACTAAGGGTTGAGGGGAAAATATACAGAACCAAAAATACAGACAGTACCTGGCGACAAGACGTCACCACTACTAAGGGTTAACAGGGAAAAGTCCTGCAAAAGTCACAGACTCTACACTCAGATTTCATTCACTGATATGAAGCAGAGATCTTATATATATAAGGCCTCTTTCACACATGTTAATAAAAAAGAGAATTTTGTTTACGTACCGTAAATTCTTTTTTCTTTAATCATCAATGGGAGACCCAGACAATGGGGTTTAGGGCACTGCCCTCCGGAGGTCACACTAGGTACTACAAGTTTGTAGACACCGCCTCCTCCGCTTATAAACCCCTACCGCAGGGAACATCCTCAGTTTGGTCCATAAGCTGCGAGGAGAACATAAACCACACCCGAAACATCGGGAAGAATGCCGTGCACAGACGGTCAACAACCCGGCAAACACTGTCTCAACAGAGAGCAGAACAAATGCAAAACATGCAAAGGAACAACTGGGTGGGTGCTGGGTCTCCCATTGATGATTAAAGAAAAAAGAATTTACGGTACGTAAACAAAATTCTCTTTTTTCTGGTCATCATAATGGGAGACCCAGACAATGGGGATGTCCTAAAGCAATACCCCAGGGCGGGAAGAGTTCCTCAACAAGACGGATAACACATGGTTCCCTTCAAAGGTGGGCAACCGCCGCCTGGAGAACCCGCCTGCCCAGACTTGCATCCGCAGAGGCATGGGCATGCACCATATAGTGCTTAGAGAAAGTGTGCAGGCTGGACCAAGTGGCCGCCTGACACACCTGTAGAGCAGACGCTCGATGTCGCAAGGCCCAAGAGGCACCTACAGCCCTGGTAGAGTGAGCCCTCAATCCCACCGGGAGAGGCAAACCAGAGGACCTGTAAGCCTCTTGAATGGAAGCCTTAATCCATCTGGCCAAGGTTGACTTTGAAGCCGCGGACCCCTTACAGCGACCTGTCGTAAGAACAAATAAGGAATCCGAACTCCTGAAGGAGGCGGTCCTGGACACATAAATGCGTACAGCTCTCACGAGATCCAGAGTATGGAGGTCGCGCTCCACCTGATGAACTGGAGCGGGGCAAAATGATGGGAGAACAATCTCCTGGTTCAGGTGAAAAGTTGAAACCACCTTCGGCAAGAATTCTGGCCGTGGGCGTAACACCACCTTGTCTTGGTGAACCACCAGAAAGGGTGACTTGCACGATAGTGCAGCCAATTCTGAGACCCTCCTTAGAGACGTAATCGCCACCAGAAAGGCCACTTTCTGGGACAGACGAGATAGAGAAACATCTCTCAACGGTTTCAAACGGCGGTTTCTGTAATGCCGCCAGGACCATGTTAAGGTCCCAAGGGTCCAGAGGTCTTTTGTAGGGCGGAACCATCCGCGACACCCCCTGCAGAAATTGACGCACCTTCGGGAGGAGCGCCAATCGCCTGTCAAACAGCACCGAAAGTGCTGATACTTGACATTTCAAAGAGCCAAGGGATAATCCCAACTCCAAACCCGACTGTAAGAAAGCCAACAACGTCGGGATGGACAAGGGCCAAGGAGACCGTCCACCAGAGGCACACCAGGTAAAAAAGATCTTCCACGTCCGGTGGTACATCTTCCTGGAAACAGGCTTCCTAGCCCGATTCATAGTGGCCACCACTGTAGGGGAGAAACCCCTAGATGTCAGGAGCCAGGCCTCAAGAGCCATGCAGTCAATCTGAGGGCCCTGGAATTGAGGTGGAAGAATGGGCCTTGTGCGAGTAAATCTGCGCGGTCTGGAAGAGCCCACCTGTGTCCGCCTGACAGTTGCCACAGGTCCGGATACCAGGACCTCCTGGGCCAATCTGGAGCCACTAGAATGGCTACCCTGCACTCCGACCTGATCTTCCACAGGACCCTGGGAATCAGAGCCAGAGGAGGGAACACATACGGCAGTTGGAAGCTGGACCAACTCAGTATCAGAGCATCCGCCCCCAGGGACTGAGGATCCCACGATCTCGCCACGTACTGGGGCACCTGATGATTTAGCCTTGAGGCCATCAGATCTACGTCCGGAGTGCCCCATCTGCTGCAGATGTCCCGGAAGACGTCTGGATGCAGGGACCACTCTCCGGCGTCCATCCCCTGCCGGCTCAGATAGTCGGCCTCCCAGTTCTCGACCCCTGGGATGTGAACTGCGGAGATCAAGCAGTCGTGTTCCTCCACCCACGATAGGATGCGGTGGACTTCGGCGAGGGCCTGAGCGCTTCTGGTCCCTCCCTGATGATTTATGTAGGCGACGGCCGTCGCATTGTCGGACTGTACCCGAATGGGTCGTCCTGCCAGGAATTTCTGAAACGCCAGGAGCGCCAGATAGACCGCCTTGATCTCCAGGACGTTGATCTGCAACGTCGACTCCGCCTGAGTCCAGAGGCCTTGAGCCCTGTGGTGTAAGAACACCGCGCCCCAGCCCTTCAGACTGGCGTCGGTGGTCACCACTAACCAAGAAGGTTTGAGGAAGGACCTTCCCCGTGACAAGTGACGTGGCTGAAGCCACCACTGCAGGGAGTCCCTGGTCGGTTGTGACAGTGTCACCAACCGATTCAGAGAGATCGCTCTCTTGTCCCACCGGCGAAGAATCTCCAGCTGGAGAGGACGGAGACGAAACTGTGCAAATGGCACCGCCTCTATTGCCGCTACCATGCGTCCCACCAGTCTCATCAATTCCCGAAGGGATGAGTGAGGCGACAGGAGAACGTGTCGTACTCCTGAGTGGATCGCCAGCTGCTTGGCCTGAGGAAGAGACACCAGAGCTGAGTCCGTGTGAAAATCCATGCCCAGATATGTCAATGACTGGGTCGGAACCAGGGTCGACTTCTGAGTATTGAGAAGCCACCCGAACTGTTCCAGAGACCTCATGGTCGCTTCCAGGCTCACCCGACAACGGTCTTCCGATGGCGCCCTGACCAATAGGTCGTCCAGATAGGGTATGACGGCGTGACCCTGCACATGCAGGAGAGCCATCATAGATGCCATCACCTTCGTGAACACCCGTGGTGCAGAGGCCAACCCGAAGGGTAGGGCCACAAATTGGAGATGTTCGTCCCCCACTGCGAATCGTAACCAGCGTTGATGAGCCGGCGCAATGGGCACGTGAAGGTAAGCGTCTCGGATATCTATGGACGCTAGGAAGTCCCCCTGTGACACAGCTGCGATCACGGAGCGCAGGGATTCCATGCGGAACTTCCGAACCAACACGTGACGGTTGAACAATTTTAGGTCCAGGACCGGCCGAAAGGAGCCGTCCTTCTTTGGGACAATAAACAGGTTGGAGTAAAAACCCCTGAACCTCTCTGCCGTGGGTACTGGGACCACTACTCCGTCTCTGCGGAGTCCCTCCAACACCCGGAGAAAAGCCGGAGTCTTTTCTGGGGAAGGAACAGACCGATGGAATCGGGATAATGGCTTTGACGTCAGCTCTATCCTGTAACCTCGCGAGACTACGTCTCGAACCCACTGATCTTGAACGTGAAGCAGCCACCTGTCCTTGAATTGAGACAGGCGGCCCCCCACCTGTGGGGAGGCAGGATGAGAGAGCGAGTCATGTCGAGGCGGGCTTGGGGATGGCAGCAGCTGCCCCCGCCGGCTTCTTCTGACGACTCTTTGAGCGCCACTGAGAAGCAGGCTTGCCCCCTCGGTCCGTGCGAGCGGACGGTGCTGATGACTGTGAGCTGGACCGAAAGGACCACTGCTTCGGGTTCCTCTTAACGGTATACCGTGGCTTAGGCTTATTCTGCGGTATCTTAGACTCAGCAGAATCCTTGATCAGCTTGTCCAGCTCTGTGCCAAAGAGTCTGTCACCAGAGAATGGAAGATTCTGCAAAATCTTCTTAGATGTGGCATCTGAGTCCCAAAGACGCAGCCACAACAACCTGCGGATCGCTATCGCATTGGCCGAAGCCACAGCTGAGCGAGTGGCAGTTTCCAGAGACGCCGTCCTGGCGTAGTCCGCATAGGCCCTTGCTCTCTCAGTGAGTGCCAGGACCTCCGGACTGGACTTTGCCAGGTCAGTGATACCATCCAAGCAGGTAGTAATCGCTTGCAAGGTCCAGACCGTGGCAAAATTAGGGGCAAATGAAGACCCCACAGCCTCATAGGAAGACTTGGCGAGTTGCTCGACCTGTCTATCAGTAGCATCCTTCAGCGAGGAGCTATCAGAGGCAGAGAAAAGGGAGCGTGCAGCAATTCTTGTCATGGAAGCGTCCACCTTTGGAGACTGCGACCATTCCTGAAGCACCTCCTGGGGGAAGGGGAAGCGATTGTCCTTAGGTTTGCGGACATAGCGCCGCCCAGGATGTAACCTGGGTGCTCTAACCACCCTTCCAAAATTAGTGTGGTCCATGAAGGAGCCACTTGGTCTAGCCTCAGGCCGCAGCCATTGATAGACCTCCTTCGGGTGCACGACCACCTCTTCAGGGGGAGTCACGAGACGCAAGGTCTCATTAATGGAGGACACCAGATCCTCCACCCCGTCTGGAGGTTCAGACACAGATACAGACCCGAAGTTTGAACCCCCATCATCTTCCTCACCATCAGAGGAACGCTCCTCCTCAGAGAGAGCCTGGAGCTCGGGTGAATCCTCACGACGAGCCCGCTTAGGGGGTCTCACAGCAGAAGAGGGAGACACCCGGGGGTAACTGGAAGGAGTAGCTGGGCTTTCCAGTCTCCTATGCAGTGTCTCCAGTGACTGCGACATGGAGGACATCTGGGACAGCAAGGATTCATTGATCCTGTTCTGTGCTTCCCATGGCCCTGGGATCACCTGAACCTCAGGGTACAGCACCGGAGCTGCTGCTGCCTCAGCTGAGCCAGTCCGGGCTTCTGGGCGTCCGCAGTTATTGCAGGACCCCTCCACCAAAGTTCCCTTGCAAGTAGCACAGGTAGTGGTGTTATCCGCCGCCTTAGCAGCATGCTTCCTTACTGAGGACATAGCCACAGTAGGGGTAGTAGAGGCCAAAGCCAAACAAACAAACCGGGAATCCCGGTGGCTTACCGACCGCAGTAACGCGGTGGGAGGAAGCGGTGTGCGTGCGTGACCTCCGCGAGTTCCGGTCTCCCTCTGAAGTGCAGACACGTGCTGCCGTAGAACCCAGCCGGGAAGTGAGGGAGAAGATGGCCGCCGCCAGCACAGAAGTGGGCGGCGCCGGGAACACGCGGGAGCACACGCACACGCCCCCCGGTGACGTCATCGTAAGGGCTGCTTCTCCTCCTCCAAGCAGCCTCTGTAATGGAGGTGCTGGAGCCCGCAGCGCGGGAAAAACAGTGCGGATCATCACACACCTATACACAGACTGTCAGCACACACAAACATGCCCAGTCTACGGCCTCAGCCCCTGTCACACACAGGGCGGTCAGCCAAGGAGACCCCAGCACAGGGTACACCACCAGATCCGCGGACCCGAGGGTAACGCGCGGTCTGAGTGTCAGGACACATAAAGTGCCAGACACTACCCCCAGGCACACAGGAGACACAGAGTGCCTCAGTGCCGGTCCGGTCTGTAAGCACCATTTAGGGAGGCCTCGGACGGGGGTTCAGCCCAGTCCGGAGTGTAAGCACCATTTAGGGAGGCCTCGGACTGGGCTGGCTCCAGTCCGGTCTGTAAGCACCATTTAGGGAGGCCTCGGACGGAGCGGAGCTGTGCAAGGCTCCCATCTCCCACTCTCCAGAGCCCCCCAGAGAGGGATGGAAAGGAGCGCAACAGCGTACCGGGAGAACACAGAGTGTCCAGGCACTAGGCCCTCCGGTACCTCCACCAGCGTGTGCCACAAAGGGTGAGCGGGGAGGCTGTCGCAGGTCCCGCTAGGACCATATTACCTTGTCTTCAGACGCCATCACGTAAGTAGTGAGAATGCAGTGAAGTGCAAGCAAAGCGTGATCCTCCGAGCACACTAAGTTTAAAACTGAGGATGTTCCCTGCGGTAGGGGTTTATAAGCGGAGGAGGCGGTGTCTACAAACTTGTAGTACCTAGTGTGACCTCCGGAGGGCAGTGCCCTAAACCCCATTGTCTGGGTCTCCCATTATGATGACCAGAAAAAGTAGTTTTGTGAGTCAGTGTTATTTCCTCTTTCACATGTATGTGTCTCCGGCTTGTGTGTCATCTGTGTAGCCACAGGCTGAAGACCCGGACACACATACACTAATGTTAATGATCATTTTCACATCGTTTTTCTGCATTGAGCTTTTGTCCGTTTGCTCCATACGGAGACATGTCATGTTTGGGCGGCAGCATGGACCCATTCAAGTGAATGGATCTGTGCCAAAAGCGTCCTGCACACGGATGTCTTCATTTTACACCCGTGTGTACGGACCTGAGCAAAGAGTTTTTAGTAAAAAAAAAAAATGTTATACTCACCTGTGTCTTCTGCTCATTAGTCTCATGAATATTCACTGCTCTAATGGCGGGTTTACACGTCGCGATATCGTAGTACGATTTCAATGAAAAGTCACGTGGTTCGATCGTTGGAGCCGAAATCGTGCCTGCGTTGTATGGTGTGAACGTCCAATACGATGCAGGAACGATGTCAATGCGATATCGGGGACTGAATGAGCGTGCTATTCAATGCTCCGATATTGAATGGAGATTGGAGCCGGATCGTGCTGTGTAAACGCCCAACTACGATGTGAAGTTCAACGTCACCCATTCACTCCCATGTTAAGTATGCGATCCTGGGTTGGGAGGCGGAGACATCGCACGGACGTTGTATTCCGATATCGCAGCGTGTAAACATTCAATGCGATGCGGGAGGAACGTGCACTAATTGCGCGCTCCCGCGCCATTGAACTGCGATATCGGATCGCGATTGAAGCGTGTAAAGCCACCTTGAGAGCTGCAGCAGCACTGGAGACAGGTGAGTATACAATCACATGGATAGCACATGTATGGCCTCTTTCACACATCCATGCAAAAAACGCATGTGTCAGGGGCCATTATTTAATCCCATGTGTCCAGCACCATGTGCCCTCCGGCCAGCCTGTGATTGTATACTCACCTGTCTCCGTTGCTAGTGCAGCTCTCAGAGCAGTGAACATTCATGAGACGAGAGGAACAGCGAGTGCTGGAGGGAGGAGAGAGGAGCAGCGAGCGACGGAGGGAGGAGCAGAGAGCGACGGAGGGAGGAGATGCGAGCGCCGGAGGGAGGAGATGCGAGCGCCGGAGGGAGGAGATGCGAGCGCCGGAGGGAGGAGCAGCGAGCGCCGGAGGGAGGAGCAGCGAGCGCCGGAGGGAGGAGCAGCGAGCGCCGGAGGGAGGAGCAGCGAGCACCGGAGGGAAGAGCAGCGAGCGCCGGAGGGAGGAGAGAGGAGCAGCGAGCGCCGGAGGGAGGAGAGAGGAGCAGCGAGCCATGGAGGGAGGAGCAGACAGCACTGGAGAGAGGCGAGAGGAGGAGCAAGCGCTGGAGGGAGGAGGGAGGAGCAAACAGTGCTGGAGGGAGGAGCAGACAGCATCGGAGTGAGGAGAGAGGAGCAGCGAGCGCCGGAGAGAGGAGCAGCGAGCGCTGGAGGGAGGAGCAGACAGCACTGGAGAGAGGAGAGAGGAGCAGCAAGCACTAGAGGGAGGCGAGAGGAGCAGCAAGCGCTGGAGGGAGGAGAGAGGAGCAAACAGTGCTGGAGGGAGGAGCAGACAGCACCGGAGGGAGGAGAGAGGAGCAGCGAGCGCCGGAGGGAGGAGAGAGGAGCAGCGAGCGCCGGAGGGAGGAGCAGCGAGCGCCGGAGGGAGGAGAGAGGAGCAGCGAGCGCTGGAGGGAGGAGCAGACAGCACTGAAGAGAGGAGAGAGGAGCAGCAAGCGCTAGAGGGAGGCGAGAGGAGAAGCAAGCGCTGGAGGGAGGAGAGAGGAGCAAACAGTGCTGGAGGGAGGAGAGAGGAGCAGACAGCGCCGGAGGGAGGAGCAGACAGCGCCGGAGGGAGGAGCAGACAGCGCCGGAGGGAGGAGCAGACAGCGCCGGAGGGAGGAGCAGACAGCGCCGGAGGGAGGAGCAGACAGCGCCGGAGGGAGGAGCAGACAGCGCCGGAGGGAGGAGCAGACAGCGCCGGAGGGAGGAGCAGACAGCGCCGGAGGGAGGAGCAGACAGCGCCGGAGGGAGGAGAGAGGAGCAGCGAGCGCTAGAGGGAGGAGAGAGGAGCAGCGAGCGCTAGAGGGAGGCGAGAGGAGCAGCGAGCGCTAGAGGGAGGCGAGAGGAGCAGCAAGCGCTGGAGAGAGGAGCAGACAGCGCTGGAGGGAAGAGCAGACAGCGCCGGAGGGAGGAGCAGACAGCGCCGGAGGGAGGAGAGAGGAGCAGACAGCGCTGGAGGGAGAAGAGAGGAGCAGCGAGCGCTAGAGGGAGGCGAGAGGAGCAGCAAGCGCTGGAGAGAGGAGCAGACATTGCTGGAGGGAGGAGCAGACAGCGCCAGAGGGAGGAGCAGACAGCGCCAGAGGGAGGAGCAGACAGCGCCAGAGGGAGGAGCAGACAGCGCCGGAGGGAGGAGAGAGGAGCAGACAGCGCTGGAGGGAGGAGAGAGGAGCAGCGAGCGCTGGAGGGAGGAGAGAGGAGCTGACAGCGCCGGGGGGAATTAATTATTTTTTAACTAAAGAATCTTTCCTCATGTTTGTACACACGTCATATGACGGACATCCGTGTCCGGGACGGTTTTTGCACGCACCCATTGACCTGAATGTGTCCGCGCTGCTGCCCAAACATGGACACGTGTCTATACGGAGCACACGGAGACACGAACCACGCGGACACAGGTCTGCTCCATTTATGTGCCCATCCGTGTCTCCGGGCTGTGGCTGCACACGTACCAGACACGGACATGTGAATGAGGCCTCAGGTAGTGTCAACTATGAAAACGCCCCCAGTGTCTGCAGCACATAGTGTGCAGGCAGTGCAGCCATCACAGCTGAGGGTCTGCTGCAATGTGCACCCGGGTACATCACAGCTAATCCTGGCCTCTCCCCGCTGTGTACAGACCCCGGGTGCTGCAGTGAGTGCGGGCAGCAGGGGGCGCTGCACAATGGCTGTAATTACCATCCGCCGCCGCCTCCTCCCGGCCCCGCCACTCTTCCTCGTCCTCATTTTCCTCCTCTTCCTGCGGGGAGTCCATCCTGCACCGTAGACACCGGGAGAGATCTGTATACACCAGGCGAGGAGACCGGGAGCGGCGAGCACAGGCGGTACCACGTCACCTCCGCCACAGGGTGCTGAACAGCACACAGCCACTAGAGGGCGCTCACCATAGGGTGCTGCTCAGCACACAGCCACTAGAGGGCGCTCACCACAGGGTGCTGCTCACCGCAATGTCACCAGAGGGCGCTGACCGCACAGCCAATTTGGTTTGTTGCCCCACATCAAATTCAGGTCACTCCAGTCACACTAGATATGTAAATCAGGTGTCAGATAAGTGGCCCAAAGCCATTTAACCCCTCCAATACCAGACCTCAGTATCTGTTTTTCAGTGTATTCACAGCAGGGCACATGACTGCACAGTGTTATATACTTACAATGGTCTATTTTTGTTGAAAAACCTGTAAAAATCAGCAAATAAAAAATAGCCGAATAAGAAACCAATTTCCACATCCACCAGAGGAGGGCGCCGAGCGCACATCCACCAGGGGGGCCCTGACCGCACATCCACCAGAGGAGGGCGCTGACCGCACATCCACCAGAGGAGGGCGCTGACCACACATCCACCAGAGGAGGGCGCTGACCGCACATCCACCAGAGGAGGGCGCTGACCGCACATCCACCAGAGGGGGGCGCCGAGCGCACATCCACCAGAGGAGGCCAGAGGAGGGCGCTGACCGCACATCCACCAGAGAGGGGCGCTGACCGCACATCCACCAGAGGAGGCCAGAGGAGGGCGCTGACCGCACATCCACCAGAGGAGGGCGCTGACCGCACATCCACCAGAGGAGGGCGCTGACCGCACATCCACCAGAGGAGGGCGCTGAGCGCACATCCACCAGAGGAGGGCGCTGAGCGCACATCCAACAGAGGAGGGCGCTGACCGCACATCCACCAGAGGAGGGCGCTGACGGCACATCCACCAGAGGAGGGCGCTGACCGCACATCCAACAGAGGAGGGTGCTGACCGCACATCCAACAGAGGAGGGCGCTGACCGCACATCCAACAGAGGGGGGCGCTGACCGCACATCCAACAGAGGAGGGCGCTGAGCGCACATCCAACAGAGGGGGGCGCTGACCGCACATCCAACAGAGGGGGGCCCTGACCGCACATCCAACAGAGGGGGGCGCTGACCGCACATCCAACAGAGGGGGCGCTGACCGCACATCCAACAGAGGAGGGCGCTGACCGCACATCCACCAGAGGGGGCGCTGACCGCACATCCACCAGAGGAGGGCGCTGACCGCACATCCAACAGAGGGGGGCGCTGACCGTACATCCAACAGAGGAGGGCGCTGAGAGCACATCCAACAGAGGGGGGCGCTGACCGCACATCCAACAGAGGGGGGCGCTGAGCGCACATCCAACAGAGGGGGCGCTGAGCGCACATCCACCAGAGGAGGGCGCTGACCGCACATCCACCAGAGGAGGGCGCTGACCGCACATCCACCAGAGGAGGGCGCTGACCGCACATCCACCAGAGGAGGGCGCTGACCGCACATCCACCAGAGGAGGGCGCTGACCGCACATCCACCAGAGGAGGGCGCTGACCGCACATCCACCAGAGGAGGGCGCTGACCGCACACCTCCAACAGAGGAGGGGCGCGAACCGCACATCCAACAGAGGAGGGCGCTGAGCGCACATCCAACAGAGGGGGGCGCTGACCGCACATCCAACAGAGGAGGGCGCTGAGCGCACATCCAACAGAGGGGGGCGCTGACCGCACATCCAACAGAGGAGGGCGCTGAGCGCACATCCAACAGAGGGGGGCGCTGACCGCACATCCAACAGAGGGGGCGCTGAGCGCACATCCACCAGAGGGGGGCGCTGAGCGCACATCCACCAGAGGGGGGCGCTGACCGCACATCCCACCAGAGGAGGGCGCTGACCGTACATCCACCAGAGGAGGGCGCTGACCGCACATCCAACAGAGGAGGCCAGAGGAGGGCGCTGACCGCACATCCACCAGAGGAGGGCGCTGACCGCACATCCACACAGAGGAGGGCGCTGACCGCACATCCACCAGAGGAGGGCGCTGACCGCACATCCACCAGAGGAGGGCGCTGACCGCACATCCAACAGAGGAGGGCGCGCTGACCGCACATCCAACAGAGGAGGGCGCATGACCGCACATCCAACAGAGGGGGGCGCTGACCGCACATCCAACAGAGGAGGCGCTGAGCGCACATCCAACAGAGGGGGGCGCGCTGACCGCACATCCAACAGAGGAGGGCGCTGAGCGCACATCCAACAGAGGGGGGCGCTGACCGCACATCCAACAGAGGAGGGCGCTGAGCGCACATCCAACAGAGGGGGCGCTGACCGCACATCCAACAGAGGAGGGCGCTGAGCGCACATCCACAAGAGGGGGGCGCTGAGCGCACATCCACCAGAGGGGGGCGCTGAGCGCACATCCACCAGAGGAGGGCGCTGACCGCACATCCACCAGAGGGGGCGCTGACCGCACATCCAACAGAGGAGGGCGCTGACCGCACATCCAACAGAGGAGGGCGCTGAGCGCACATCCAACAGAGGGGGCGCTGACCGCACATCCAACAGAGGAGGGCGCTGAGCGCACATCCACCAGAGGGGGGCGCTGAGCGCACATCCACCAGAGGGGGGCGCTGACCGCACATCCACCAGACGGGGGCGCTGAGCGCACATCCACCAGAGGGGGCTCTGAGCGCACATCCACCAGATGGGGCGCTGAACGCACATCCACCAGAGGGGGGCGCTGAGCGCACATCCACCAGAGGGGGGCGCTGAGCGCACATCCACCAGAGGTGGGCGCTGACCGCACATCCACCAAAGGAGGGCGCTGACCTCACATCACCAGAGGAGGGCGCTGAGCGCACATCCACCAGAGGATGGCGCTGAGCGCACATCCACCAAGGGTGGCCTGACGCCACAATCTCCAGAGGGCGCTGACCACACATCCACCAAGGGCGCAACTGCAGAGCAAGGAACACCAGGAGGTTGGCGCTGTGCACACATAAATCAGCAGTCATCTTTCTTTTCATTTTTTTATTTCATATCTATTTATCGCTCTCTCATATTTTTTTATTTTATTCTCTTATACTTCGTTTCTTTCTATCATACCTATTTTCATATCTATCTTCCTATGTATTCTTTTTTCCCTTCTTTCTGTCTCTATTATTTCAATTTTTTATATCCTATTCTTTTAATTTATTCAATCTTTTTCCATTTCTTTCTTTGTATCATCTATCTATCTATGTGTCTATCTATCTATCTATCTATCTATCTATCTATCTATCTATCTATCTATCTATCTATCTATCTATCTATCTAATTTCCTATTATCCACCTATCTATTGATCTATTTATGTATATTTTTATATATTTATATCTCTCTATTTATCTCTTCTTATTCCATTTTTTGGGAAGGTAAATTAACAGAAAAAAAACATTATTCTGCCTTTTCTTTTTTTCTTTTCTAGCATTAACCATTATTATGCACTCAGTGATACCGAATGTTTTTAATTTTTTTTCTCTCTATTTCCTCTTTACCTTGCATGGAAAAGTTGAGGAGATGTCATTTAATTTCTTTAAATTATTTTATTTGAAATATATATATATATATATTTTTTGTTCTACAGGACTGTCACTTGTACAATGGCTTTAATACAGTACAGTATTGTATAATCCTCAGTGGAGCCACACACAGTAGACAGGGGGGCCCCGGCCGCTCCACAATGTGACCAGTCATGTAGGAGGTCGGGGTGGTCCGAGTGGTCACCCCCCTCCATTATCCCTGGTATTCATCTGTCCAGCTGATCTCATTGCACTATTGTGAATCTGCTGCAGAATGAGCGTTTATCAGATGTAGAGTTGGTGATTTTGCAGCAGATATATTTATAATATTTCACCGCTCTCAATAAAGTAGGTGAATCCTATCAGTATCACAGAGCGGCAGTCCCTGGGGTCACCACCTGCACCGTGGGGGATTTCTTTGATAAAATCATGAACTAATCGCAGCACCACCGAGGAGGGTGGGGAAGACGACGCTGATGCTGCTCGCCATCCCCCTCTGTGCACCCTCTTCCCCCCCTGTGCTCTCTCTTCCCCCTGTGTGCCCTCACTTCCCTCTGTGCAGGCTCTCTTCCCCTGTGCGCTCTCTCTCCCCTCTTGAGCTGTATCTCCCCCTGTGCGCTTCCTTTACCCTTGTGCTCTCTTCCCCCTGTGCGCTCTCTCTCCCCTTATACTATCTCTTGCTCATGTGTGCTCTCTCTCCCCTTGTGCTGTTTCTTCCCCATGTGTGCTCTCTCCCCTTGTGCTGTCTCTCCCCCCTGTGTGTTCTCTCTCCCACCATTGTACACTGTCTCACTCCACCCCTGTGCAATGTCTCTTTCTTCCTGTACACTGAGGAGCCGTGGTAGCAGCAAGATGGGTCCTCCCCAAGGCAATGACGGAGCGGACCCAGGCACAGCTGATAATGAATGCCTGCGCTGCTGCCAGTGTCCTGGATGGCATGTAGATCTCCCATCACAGATGTCCTATAGGTGGCGCTGTTTTCTTTGATTGATCAAGCAAACTCATTGGCTTCTTCACATTCTAGTTTAATTGTAATTTTCCACATAAACTGTAATATACACAATGTCCTATAGGTGGCGCTGTTTTGGGATAAACTTACAGACAGACTGGGTAGGGCTTCAATGTAGTATATTAACCAAAAAAATGCAGAGACCATATTGTGCTGGTGGAAGATTATTTTATTAACATCACTAAGATTAAAAAAAACAATGTAAATGGAGAGAGAGCACCAATTAGAGAAGGAGATGAGAGCCCCATAGTTACTAGAGGAGCCTCAGAGATCAATAGTTCAGGTGGGAGAATGTCTCCACAGCATGACTAGAGTAGAAACACACCATGCGAAATGCATGCGAGTAACTCGCATGCATATCACATGACTCACCCAGCCCAGGGGAACGTTTTGGGCTAAATACCAAGTCCCATGAATGGTGGAAAACTAACACTGCACATCACCCTGAAAACACCATCCCCACCATCTCACATGGTGGAGGCAGCATCCTGCAGTGGAGAGACTTTTCTTCAGCAGGGACAGAGAAGATGGATGGAGCTAAATGCAGAGTCCTGGAGGAAAACCTGTTAGTGACCACAAAAGACTTGAGACTGGGGCGTAGGTTCACCTTCCAGCAGGATAATGTCCTTAAACATGCAGCCAGAGTTACAATTAAGGGTTTAGATCAGAGCATATTCATGTGTGTGAATGGCCCAGCCACCGTCCAGACCGAAATCCCAGAGAATCTGTGACAAGACCTGAGAATTTCTTTTACACTTCACAATTACTTGATTCTTAGTGTTGGTATCACATAAAATCCCAATAAAATACATTTAAGTCTGTGGGTGTAATGTGAAAAAGTTCACAGGGTGTGAATACTTTTTTAAGGCACTGTATGTATGAGCAAAAATGTGTGCATGTCTCAGCTTCTAGGTCACAGCTGTCAGAAACCACAGCCTTTCCCCCGTCGCTGAGGCGTCCGCACGTGCAGGTATCACATAACTACTATAGGAGGTTAATAATTAGAAACTGATATCACCATCTGGCAAGGTTACCTAAAGGAGGGCGTTATGTGGTCCCATCGGAGTCCCAAGTAAAAGGAGCTTCTGCCGTCCCACTGACCCTCTGTGCATTCATTATATGATTACATGTGTATCCTATACATGAAAAACCTCATTAACCCCTTAAAGGATATGGACAGAAAAATACATGCAATTAAAGGGGTTGTCCACCAATATTATAAGTCTGCCGATCAGGTGTTCTCACTTCCAGCAAGCTATACACATTCTTATGTCATAAACTCCTCCTAGTGGTGTCTATATAAATCCATATGCAGTGAGCTCCTTCTAGGGGTGACTGTATAAATCTGCATGGAATGAGCTCCCCCTGGTGGTGGCAATCTAAATCTACATGAAATGAGCTTCTACTGGCAATGGCTGTATAAATCTAGATGGAATGAGCTCCCCCTGGTGGTTGCTATATAAATCTGCATGGAATGAGCTCCTCCTGGTGGTTGCTATATAAATATGCATGGAATGAGCTCCCCCTGGTAGTGACTGTACACATTCATATGCCATAAACTCCCCCTAATGGTGACTGTATAAATTCATATATAGGTGAGTTCCCCCTAGTTGTGTTGGTATAAATCCATATGCAGGGAGTTTCCCTAATGGTGCCTGTTTAAATCTGCATGTATTGAGCTCACCCTATTGGTGGTTGTATACATACATATATTCAATAAACGCCCTTTGGTGGTGACTGTATGAATCTGTATAAAGTTAGCTCCTCCTAGTGGTAATCAACAACAAAGTCCACATAAGGGAAAAAAAATACATCTACTGAAAGAAGGGTGATCTGCTGCAACACTAAACACTATGAGACGGAAGCACCTTGGCGTTGGTCACCAGGCACTCCACAGTGGCCACTGTTGAAGCTAAGTCTTCCATTTTACATTATATCTAGAGCAGTGATTGCTATAACCCATTTTCATTGTACCTGTATTAGCTGTGCAGTCTGGCCACTCATTGCACTCATCTATGTGCACACATAGTGTATAGTGCTGCAGCGGATCACCCTTCTTTCAATAGATGTAGTTTTTTTTTGCTTGCACCTACACTCTGAGGTTGATGCCAGTCATTCACACTATTAACCTATGCATCTTTTGTGACTGAGCTCCCTCCTTATCCCCCTTCCCCCACCCTGGGGCCAGCTGAGGTCTCCATCTTGTTGGAGTCCAACACACACTTTTCTTGTCTTTAATTATAAATAGAGGCATATAAACCCATACACATTGCATACCTTCGTTAGTCATAGTGTTAGGACCCGATGAGACGGAAGCACCTTGGCGTTGGTCATCGGGCACTCCGCAGTGGCCACTGTTGAAGCTAAGTCTTCCATTTTACATTATATCTAGGGCAGTGATTGCTATAACCCATTTTCATTGTACCTGTATTAGCTGTGCAGTCCAGCCACTTCTTGCACTCCTCTATGTGCATACATAGGGTTTAGCAGTGGCGTAACGATCGTGGTCGCAGCAGTTGCGGCTGAGACCGGGTCCACCCCTGTAGGGGGGCCCGCACCTCCCTGCAGGGGGGCCCGCGCTTCCACCTGCCCGCCGCTACCGCGTGTGTCCGAGGAGAGGAGGGAGGACTGGAAATGAGTGAAGCCTCACTCCCTGCAGCTGTGCCCGCCCCTCCCCTCCTCTTAACGGCAGGGCAGCTGACCGCGGGAGGCACAATTCGGCAAGTCAAACTCCATCTATCCACCACTAGCATCCCGGCTTCCCCCACCCCGCTCATGAACTCAGCATGAGGGCAATCGTAGAATTCCCACTAGCACCCCCCCGCTCCTCACCTACGGGGCCCCGGTGTAAATGCTGCACCGGGGACCGCAAAGGTGATGTTACGCCACTGGTGTTTAGTGTTGCAGCAGATCACCCTTCTTTCAATACAGTATATAGATAGCTGGAAATTTGCCCCAGTCGGACTGTGTTCTGACATCATTATTCACAACCATTTACTGCAGTAGTGATAGCGTCTCGGGTGGAGCTCACACTCCCACGGTGCTGTAACGTGTGGAGACGTCTGGTCTTGTCTCTTGTGACTAATCGTATTCTTGGAGTGAATTTTCCTGCTATGCGAGTTCCATAATTCCCAGGATCACAATTTATCCAAATGTCTCCCTCACAGATTATGAGTCTGTTTGGGAAAAGATTCAATATATTATATTAAAAATGATATATTCTTATTCTTTTCTGTTACTCCACCCAGCTCTCCGGTGTATAATCACCTATTTCTATATTGCTGTTTTTCAGATTATAGTAAATCTCTCTTTTCACATGAAACCTGTAAAAAAGCAAATAATTGCTCCCCTCCTCCCGCAAAAGAAAGTAAAACTGCTGTTGGGGAATATACTGGTCTAATATATCCAGGATGTGTCCCAAGTCTCATGCTCTGGAATTCACTATGTTTTAACGGAGAGTTCCTCTTTATCAGCATTCTGCCAGCAGATAGGTGCTGGAACTTACAACTTATTTTACCTCATTACCCAAAATATAGTGCTCCAACTATTGCCTTTAGGATTGCCTGTCCTGGACTGAGAGCAGTCTACCTGTTATGCTTGGATGGAGTATGAAAGAAAGATCTATCCTCACTTCCTGTACAGAGATAAAAATCAGCCCTCACCTCCTGTAGGGAGACAAAGATCAGCCCTCACTTCCTCTAGAGAGACAAAGATCAGCCCTCACTTTCTGTAGAGAGACAAAGACCAGCCCTCACTTCCGGTAGAGAGACAAAGACCAGCCCTCACTTCTGGTAGAGAGACAAAGACCAGCCCTCACTTCCGGTAGAGAAACAAAGATCAGCCCTGACTTCCTGTAGAGAGACAAAGATCAGCCCACACTTCCTCTAGAGAGACAAAGACCAGCCCTCACTTCCTGTAGAGAGACAAAGATCAGCCCTCACCTCCTGTAGAGAGACAAAGATCAGCCCACACATCCTGTAGAGAGACAAAGATCAGCTCTCACTTCCTGTAGAGACAAAGACCAGACCTCACTTCCTGTAGAGAAACAAAGACCAGACCTCACTTCCTGTAGAGAAACAAAGACCAGCCCTCACTTGCTATAGAGAGACAAAGACCAGCCCTCACTTGCTATAGAGAGACAAAGATCAACCCTTACTTCCTATAAAAAGACAAAGATCAGCCCTCACTTCCTGTAGAGAGACAAAGACCTCCTGTAGAAAGGCTGTATAAATATAAATCCCCACCCTACTTCCTGTATAAATTAAAGCCCCACCTCTACTTCCTGTATAAATATAAAGCCCCACCCCTACTTCCTGTATAAATATAAAGCCCCACCACTACTTACTGTATAAATATAAAGCACCACCCCTACTTCCTGTATAAATATAAATCCCCACCCCTACTTCCTATATAAATATAAAGTCCCACCACTACTTCCTGTATAAATATAAAGCCCCACCACTACTTACTGTATAAATATAAAGCACCACCTCTACTTCCTATATAAATATAAATCCCCACCCCTACTTTCTGTATAAATATGAAGCCCCACCCCTACTTCCTGTATAAATATAAAGCCCCACCACTACTTACTGTATAAATATAAAGCCCCACCACTACTTACTGTATAAATATAAAGCTCCACCTCTACTTCCTATATAAATATAAATCCCCACCCCTACTTCCTGTATAAATATAAATCCCCACCACTACTTACTGTATAAATATAAATCCCCACCCCTACTTCCTGTATAAATATAAATCCCCACCCCTACTTCCTATATAAATATAAAGTCCCACCACTACTTCCTGTATAAATATGAAGCCCCTCCCCTACTTCCAGTATAAATATGAAGCCCCACCCTTACTTCCTGTATAAATATAAAGCCCCACCCCTACTTCCTGTATAAATATAAAGCCCCACCACTACTTACTGTATAAATATAAAGCACCACCCCTACTTCCTGTATAAATATAAATCCCCACCCCTACTTCCTATATAAATATAAAGTCCCACCACTACTTCCTGTATAAATATAAAGCCCCACCACTACTTACTGTATAAATATAAAGCACCACCTCTACTTCCTATATAAATATAAATCCCCACCCCTACTTTCTGTATAAATATGAAGCCCCACCCCTACTTCCTGTATAAATATAAAGCCCCACCACTACTTACTGTATAAATATAAAGCCCCACCACTACTTACTGTATAAATATAAAGCTCCACCTCTACTTCCTATATAAATATAAATCCCCACCCCTACTTCCTGTATAAATATAAATCCCCACCACTACTTACTGTTAAATATAAATCCCCACCCCTACTTCCTGTATAAATATAAATCCCCACCCCTACTTCCTATATAAATATAAAGTCCCACCACTACTTCCTGTATAAATATGAAGCCCCTCCCCTACTTCCAGTATAAATATAAAGTCCCACCACTACTTCCTGTATAAATATGAAGCCCTCCCCTACTTCCAGTATAAATATGAAGCCCCACCCTTACTTCCTGTATAAATATAAAGCCACACCACTACTTCTTGTATAAATATGAAGCCCCACCACTACTTCCTGTATAAATGTAAAGTCCCACCCCTACTTAACATCTAAATATAAAGCCCCACCGTATAAATTACTGTGTGTTATTGGTTTGATCGGGTCCATTCTCTGGATCAGTTCTATGTGGATAATACCAGTCGACCTGCGGACCGTTCGTCACAAAATGGTATAGCTGCTGGGACTGGTAAGTTGGTCACCTCGCACAAACACCCAATATGTTCCCCGATCCCTAGTCCTAGTTACTTCATGTCAGGCAAGGAAAAGCGTGAGGTACCAAGTGGAGGGTGGAGAGTTGAGAAAGAACCTGGGAAGGGGTGGAGGAACTGGAATGAAACCCAGGATCAAGTTGGTTGGTTAAGTGAAGGAGAAGAGTAGAGAACCAGACACCTAAGCCGAGACATCTGGCAGCCTAGCCAACTTAGAGACCAGGCAGGAAGAACCTTTGCCACCGTATGGTCAGTCCAGGTCCCAGGCTGCGTAACGAGTGAAGCGTGAAGGGGTCTAAGGTGTATCCGAGGCAGCGGGGACATCAAGGGAACGGGCCAGAACCAGGGTGTCTGTGGAAGTGGCAGGGAGCTGTATGCCCCAACCATGAGTAATGACGGGGTGCGGGGTCTTTATGTCCCGTGCCCAACCCCCGGCTCAGAAGTTTGTGTGACTTTTAATTGTGTGCCCGAGACGGGGTTGAGTGATACAGAGACCCGGCAGCTGGAGGCTGCCCAAGAACACTGACAGTTCTTTCTTTTCCCCTTCGCACCATCCACACGGAAGCCCTGGGGACCAGCCCTACATGTGGAAAACGCATCATACTGGCTGCATTTCCCATCATCCCCAGAGGTCCCGACTGCAGCGGTGGCTACAGCTGGCCACAAACCACGAGTGGCGTCACGATCTACCAAAACTTTATTCCCCGTTGATTCAACATTCTCCCTCCCTTTTATTGCTGCGTCCGGGCCCACGGAGCCGGGTCACGTCACCGTGACACCTCGCAGCCCTAGACGATGAAAGGGCCGGGTTCTGAGTACCCCTGCCCGGGTGCGACACAACCATACTTCAATGGGCATAATATCATGTAAGTGCAAGCTACAGAGTCACCTAATGCACAGGCCAATGCTGTAATAACACACAGTGACCACATGGTAATGTATAGCGCCTACAGCAGGCAGAGAATGCTGGCCCCTGCACTGCAGATAGTGAGGTATCGCCCTGGGAAGGGGGTGCGGAGGGATCTGGCAGGAGGACGTTATGTCACTCACAGTGTAAAGTTTTTGAAGAATTACTGTAATAGCCGCCACAATGTAAAAATAAATAAAAATGGTATCCGCCCTGACTAATGCGAGGCCGCACCGCCCTGACCTCTGATCTGGCAGAACAGCTTGTGCTATAGGAAATTGCTGCAAACTCTGCCTGACACTTTTAACTCTTCATTTCCTGCTACGGTCGGAGTTGAGGGATTTTATAACTTCAGGTTTTTTTTTTTATTAAAGGTGTAAAAAGTTTTGCGTGATATTGCATAACTGCAGAGTGAGTCACGCAGGGCTGGAGGCCAAAGGCATAGTTCAGGCGGTCAAGAGCAGGGAAGTTTTACGGGAAGTGTGACAGAATGAGAGCATGTGATTTGGTAATTTGGTGTTGACTCTTTCACTCCCGTCACCAGTAAAACTTCTCAACGTCGTAGAGCCTGACATCGAGAATAAAAGCTAATGTGGGAAGAGGCGAGTCATCTTAATCCTCAGAATACATTTCTTAAAAACTTATTAGATGTCATCAGTAACGTAACTTCAGGCCTCAGGGGCCCCAATGCGAAAGCTCCAACGGGGCCCCCAATTATTGCAAATCTTTAGTAGCATTAGTCTTTTTCTATGGGCCAAAGGGACTTTTGGGGATCCCATAGGCTGCAGGGCCCAGGTGCGATCGCAACCCCTGCACCTGTTGTAGTTACACCCCTAGATGTCATCAAGCTTTAGGTCACTCCCTGAATAGAAAGGACCACAAGATGATTTCCTGATCTCCCTGGTCCCATCATCGTGACGGCTTCTCCCGGCGTTTCTGGCCTTTGGCTTTCTTAGTTGACCGATGGATATTAGCATTCTATGGACGAATGTTGGGAAGATGCAGGACATATCCTCCCGTCCAGCCCCATAACCCCCTTTCCCACCCTCCCAGCCATACCTTTTGGATGATAAAGCACACTCCCCCCCCCCCAAATTTGGGGTGAAAATAGGGGTGTGTTTTATAATCTAAATCTTTTTGTTAAAAAAACTTACCAAGGGGAAGTTGCAGTGGTGGAGCTGAGGCACAGGAGGCAGGGTCCACGGAGGATACGGGCAAAGCTGTGGGACTGGACCTGTTTGGAGTGTTGTGGCGGTGTGCGGTGGTGGCCGCTATTTTCTGTGTTCCTGCAAGCATTGGCAGACTGCTCCTCAGCCTCTACCGTCGAGGACATCCAGAAAATGGCCATGGATCTTGATCTGCACATGTGCCGCCTCCCCGGCCATTTTCTGGAAGAATCAGGTGACTGCTGAGTTTTTCACGACATAGAAATATACACTGATGTGAAAAAGTGTTTTTCACCCTGTGTTTCATTGGTGTGAAACAAAATTAAGTCTGTGGAGTGGCCTAGTCAAAGTCCTGACCTTTATCAGATTGCGGCAGTTCATGCTTGTAGTTGCATTACAACAATTCTGCAAGGATGGGAGCGGCCAAAATTCCTCTAGAGCAAAAGACTCCTTGCCAGTTATCACATATGCTTTATTAAGTTGTTGCTGCTAAGGGTACAACCAGTTATTAGGTTTAGGAGGCAATCACTTTTTCACACAGGGCCCAGTAGGTTTGGATTTCTTTTTCCCACAATAATAAAGACCTTCATTTATAAACTGCATTTTGTGTTCACTTTGATATCTTTGTCTAAAGGTACCATCTCACCTGGCGACGGCCTCGGAGATGTCGGCGGCGACTGGCGGGAGCGTGCACGTTTTTGGCGCCCCGCCAGCGTCGCCTTCCCCCATTTACATGGGGCGACACCTCCGGCGGCGCACCGGCGATCTGACAGCTCATGGTGCTGAAGTTTAGCAGCAACTTCAGTACCTGGCGCCCGGCTAGCAGCTAAGATTTTTTGTTGGATCCGGCGCCATAGACTCCCATGTTAGGGGGTGCCGGATCGTGCCAGATCCATGAGGATCCGATTTTGACCGATTTTTCTCCCGGACACAAAAACGCTGCAAGCAACGTTTTTGTGTCCAGGAGAAAAATCCGAATTGTCCCGTATTCTCCCGGACACATGGAAACCGGATGGCAGAGAATTGCGATCCGGCTCCATCCGGCCCCATGGGGCTGCATTAGTGCAAAATCGGGTCCACACCGGACAGCCCCGGACCAGATCTTGCCGTGTTGTTAAATCGGCAAACACTTTCACACCACTACATATGTCTGCCCAGGATCTGTATGCACAAAACAATTGAAAGTTTTTGAATTGCAATCAAACTATATTCAAAGTTCCAAAAAATGATTCCAAAGGAAGATTGAGTGACATCGTCATTAGACGGCCGCGCTTACAAGGCCGTTATTAAGATTCCATTGGGAGATTGCATTTAGTAGAGCTGTAAATCCTCCTGTATTGCAGAGGATTGTGCCAGTAGAAGAAGAGTTGTAGACAGAACAGAAACAAAATCCATCGGAGGTGAATACCTGGTATCTGCCATACAGAGGGTTACCGTTTATGATACCTGTAATAAACCCAGCACTTTCTTTCTCTTTTTTATGAGGTCATTAGAGTTTTCCTGACTCCGCACAACCAGAATCTTTGCAGATAATTGTAATGAATTTTTATGGACAATTAAACAAAAGTTCTGACTCATTTAGAAACTTTTGCTAAAGTCTGTACCATAGTTATAGTATGGGGCAGCACATCACAGTATACCCTTATCTGGCTGCCACCATCTACCTGTACATGTCTACTCCTACCTGTGTCCTTCTCATCTGTCATTTCAAACTTAAGTGCTTCTATAACCACATTATAAACATCTATGTGCCAGGGCAGGAGGACTCAGTGCACCCATGTAATGCCACATTACAATCACCTATGTGCCAGGGCAGGAGGACTCAGTGCAACCATGTAATGCCACATTATAATCACCTATGTGCCAGGGCAGGAGGACTCAGTGCACCCATGTAATATCTATTACATAATCCTGAAGATCTGTCCATCATCCACTTCCATCTTGATGACCTCCTATCACGCGCTGCGGCAGCCATATTTGCACACCCAAATGATGGGTGTGCAAATATGGTGCCCGCTAGTGGTACTGGCCCGTAGCACAATACTGCAAGCAGTGCCGCCGAAAAACAAAAACGCTGACACCCGCAACCGATGTCAGGAACCCAGCACCGCAAAACCTACAAAGCCAAATAACTACATGCGCATGCACCTACCTGGACACATGTGCAGTTAATCGGACCGCCGCCATCTTTAGACACTAACTGGGTATGTGCACGCCTGGTACGGGAAGGCGCAGTTAGTCATGACGCCCGCTACCTTTGGACACCCAGGCTCCCGCCTCTCTAAAGACTTACTGATCGTATTATGAAATGTCCAGTCGGCGGAGGTCTTGGTGCTGAGACCCCCATTAATCCCAAAAATAAAGGGTCAGAAGTATCGAGCTCTGTGTCCATTTTATTATGATTTTCTATCCTCTGAGAAGGGGGGCTACACTGTAGATGGGTTGGACTCGTACATTTCAATGAATCCTTATACTTCTAGCCTCATGAGTAATGATGATAACAGCCAAATAGGCAATGATCTCAGCTGAGCACTTCTGCCCTGTGAAGCTAGTCACTATTTACAGGTAATTCAAAAGGCAGAGTAGTCAGATAAGCCAAGATCAGGTACTAGGAGGACTAGTAGTGGATTCTAAGAGCTAAGGGTCCTTTCAAATCAGCGTTTCTCACTGAATGTGGCAGATCCGGCAGATTTACCACTTCTGCAGGATCTGCCGCCTAATGTCTGATTTGCGGTACACCTGCGTCAAGCTCCCATTCATTCTCTATGGGGCTTGTGGCACATGTGGCAAGTGCGGATTTGCTGCGATACGGCAAATTCGGCAATTGCACCCGGGTAAAAAACTGCGGTTAGTTGCGTCTTTTTGCGCGGCCACAAGTGCCGCATTGCGGTAAAACTGCCCTTACCATACCTGCCGCAAGCTCCATAGAGGATGAATGAGAACTTGCCACAGGTGTACCGCAAGTCGGCTGTTAGGTGGCAGATCCAGAAGATGCGGTAAATCTTCCAGATCTGCCGCATTCGGCGAAAAACGCTGATGTGAAAGGATTCTAACAGAGGCATAGTTGGATAACAGTCCAGGGTCTGGTTTCCAGGAAGGCACATAGTGAATAAAGTGTGTTAACTGAGACGAGGTCAGGTAACAGTCTAGGGTTGAAATACCAGTAGATCACTTCAAGTACGGGGAACAAGTAGAGGGGTAGTTAGGGTCGGCAAACAATGATCACAACTAGACAGTCACAGGTTTGCAGGCTAAGAGCACCACTCCCATAGAATGTACAACTGGCACAGTACTGGGAGAGGCTGCCCAGTAAAGTAGCTGAGCAATCACTGGAAAGATGTAGAACCTGAGCAACCCAGCACCTCCCAGAACCAAAATGGAAAACTGCACTGAAAATAAGCATACTGACAGCCTAGCACACTCAGGTACTGGTCACAGCATAATCTCTATCGTGTCCTAGACGTGCTGCGCGGAGGGATTGTGACACGTCCCTTAATTCCACTAATTAGAGGGGTCATAGATTTGGGATCCTCACTTAGCAAAACATATACCATATCACCATGTCACAGTCACAGCTTTTCTAACTTAGTTGTGAGAAGAAGGTTGATTTAGTGGTCTGCTGTTTTTACTGAACCCTAATAGTAAAGGATAGGACATGTTGAAATCTATCTGCTCAGTCTATCTCTCCTCAGCATCTGCTATTTTCGATGAATTCAGACATCTTCTTACACATTAGATAGTTGGATGATTGTGCTGAAATAAGCGATTGGGCTGATGTTCTTCCAATATGTATGTCCACCTTACGCCTAATGACAATGCTTCAATCCTGTGATCTTCATAGCAAATCGATTGGAAGATTCTCATGACCTGAACAGCACCCATTACATTATAACACTGGAACTATAAGAAAACATCAAAGCATCCACCACGTCCCTTTGATTGGTGAATCCCACATGACACATACTAATGGCATGTCTAATCCTGTTCATGACGATGACTTGGGGAGTGATGTGTACGGGACTCGGTGCTACTGGATGCCTGTGGGAAGCCATGATGTACAGGTTATGTCTTGCAAGCATTAGGGATAATTGGATAATAGCTGAATATATGTGAAGTTACCAGAGATACAGTGCCATGATGGGAATATCAAAGAAGTGTGCTGTGCCCTGAGTCCAATATCAGCAGGGGCAAACACAGGGAAAACATGTAGTATCTGTACTGATTAGAGTATTGTAAGGGTTAATACCTAATGTCTCTGAAGGTGTATTGGGGCTGGGAGAGTGCTGATTTATCTCATGATATATCTTTATGCAAAGTAAAGCTCCATTGTCTTAAATACACAGCACCAGATCCGCAGCTTTCCTTAACACAGTGATATGCACACTTGGTAACTTAAATGGGAAAATAGGGCCTGTTTCTAAACTACTGCACTTAACCCAACCGGTTCCTGTACAGACGAAAGTTCCTAGTTGCACAGACCCTGGTGGCACCTGCACGGGCTGGAATAACCATGACCGCAAAACTAGGAGATGACAACTCGGACCTGGCTGCCTAAATGGCCGTCGAGTGTTCCTTGTACCTCCTTAGGAACTAAAGGGAGACGCAGACCACTAAAACCCAGAATAATGAAAGCATGCAGAGACAGAAGAGATTCCAAAGTGAGAAAAAATAAAACACCAATACAAAGTGGAGAAAGTAAGGTACTTACTGCAAGAAAGAATAGCCTACTATCTATTAGAAGGAGAAAGGAGAAGGATAGATAGATAGATAGATAGATAGATAGATAGATAGATAGATAGATAGATGTGACAGCAAAGATACAAAACCTAGCTGGTCTCTGACAGGCATAAACTCTTGGCAGTGTGATTAGAGCTCCAAGCAGGATCCACTTAGGAATACAGCCAGCAGAAAATACCAGCAAGGGGAAGGTATAAATGGATAAATGAAAACACTACTGACAGACGAAGAATGAAACAAATGTAAAAGATAATCAGCACTTGGTCAGGGACTGAACCTCTGATCTTTGTGTATAGGTGCTACCCATGGTTTTCACAGATAGCACTTGTACCTGTGATAGTCCATGGGTCCTTTCACATATCCGTAATTTTTCACTTCCAAAAAGCACAAAAAGCAAGTTTTGCTAATTTTTTTCCTGCGTTTTTGGTGTAATTTTTCTACATGTTTAAATAAATTTAGTTTCATTCAAAACAAAGATAGTAAAAAAACACAGCGGTTGTGTTCTTGCATTTTCTTGTTGCTTTCAATAGTGAAAAAGGTGCAAAAACCCTGAAAGAATTGACATGTGATTTCTTTTAAAAAAAAAACAGCAGTTTTTCATCTCAGTCAGGAAAAAAAAAAACAACATGCACATGAGATTTCTGGAATCTCAGAGCTTTTGCTGATGCAGTAAAAAGCAGCTTTTAGGATGGTGTCACACTTGCGGATCAGGCTCAAAACGGAAGCATCTGCATCTGGTCTTGTGTCCTCAAACTGATGCCACTACAGCTGCTGAATACCTGATCTAGACCGCGGGGTCAGGAGGAGAGATAAGGCAGAAGGGTGGAGGGAGGAGAGATTAGGCAGGAGGGTGGAGCAATTAGGCAGGAGGGTGGATGGAGGAGCGATTAGGCAGGAGGGAGGAGTGATTAGGCAGGAGGGTAGAGGGAAGAGCCATTAGGCAAGAGGGAGGAGGGCGTCGGGAGGAGGGAATCGGGAGGAGGGAATTGGGAGGATCGATTAGGCAGGAGGGAGGAGGGCAGAGCAATTAGACAGGAGAGAGGAGGGTGAAGCAATTAGGCAGGAGGGAGGAGTAATAAGCCAGGAGACAGGAGCAATTAGGAAGGAGGGAGGAGTGATTAGGCAGGAGAAAGGAGCAAGTAGGCAGAAGAGAAGAGAGCAGAACAATTAGGCAGGAAGGAGGAGCAATTAGGCAGGAGAGAGAACGGAGTTGGGAGGAGTGATTAGGCAGGAGGGAGGAGGGAGTCAGGAGGAGAGAATCGGGAGGAGTGATTAGGCAGGAGAGAGGAGCAATTTGCCAGGACGGAGAAGGGAGTTGGGAGGAGCGATTAGGCAGGAGGGAGGAGGGAGTCAGCAGGAGGGAATCAGGAGGAGCGATTAGGCAGGAGGGAGGAGGGTGGAGCAATTAGGCAGGAGAGAGGAGCAATTAGGTAGGAAGGAGGAATGATTAGGCAGGAGGAAGAAGGGAGTTGGGAGGAGCGATTAGGCAGGAGGGAGTCAGCAGGAGGGAATCAGGAGGAGCGATTAGGCAGGAGAGAGGAGGGTAGAGCAATTAGGCAGGAAGCAGGAGGGAGGAGCAATTAGGCAGGAGAGAGGAGCAATTAGGTAGGAAGGAGGAATGATTAGGCAGGAGGAAGAAGGGAGTTAGGAGGAGCGATTAGGCAGGAGGGAGGCAGGAGTCGGGAGGAGTGATTAGGCAGGAGGGAGGAGTGATTAGGCAGGAGGGAAGAGTGATAAGGCAGGAGGGAAGAGTGATTAGGCAGGAGGGAGAGCTATTAAGGAGGAGGGAAAATGATTAGAGAGGATGGAAGAGCGATCAAGCAAGAGGAAAGAGCCATTAGGCAGGAGGGAAGAATGATTAGGCAGGAGGGAGGAGTCAGGGCATGCTCAGTGGGGTAAATTAGATCCGGGTGGACAGATCCGCACCTTGCGGATCGGTCCACCATTGGACCCAATTCTATTTGTGGACGGATCCAAACGCATTTGGAAGCATCTGGATTTTAGTTCGGTCCCAAAAATGCAACTTCATGCGGCAAGAGAGGGTGACAAAAAAACTGATGTGGTACGACCAAGCTGAATCTTGATGCCACTGCAGGCACCTGACGCCCCATTTTAAGTATAGGGATACATGCCTAATCAGGAGGCTTCAGGATTTGGACAGATATGCACGCAAGACAGAAAAATGTAAGTGTGAAACCATTCTTAATTTGCAAAAAATATGCCAAAAAGCAGCAAAAAGTAACCTGTGAACATAGCCTTAAAAGGGTTGTGTGGTGCCCCGCAACGAGTGCGTCACAGGAGGGTACTGCACCCCTGACTGAAGGTGCAGTATTCTCAGTCTCAGTGATGAACAAGTTAATCCCAAGGCTCCATACACCACATGCAACATCTAGAGACAGGGGACCAATCAGGTCCTGGTGGGAGGAGAGTGAGATGTGTAGCAGTGGGGAAAGAGTAGAAAGAGTTAGTAAGTAGAAGAGACAAGTACAAGGAAGAAGTCGTGACAAGACTGCTAACTGGGAGGGCACCAGGAGCTAGTGACCCAGAAGTGAAGGGGGCCAAGAAAGCCAGTGACGGGTAAAAAGAGAGTACCCGAGCCCAGTCCAACCGGAGTACCGGTTCCGAGGTGGTGCAGATGCTTCATGCCGTACCATAATCCCGGAGTGAGTGAGAGAGAGCTTCACTGGAGCGCCATTCACAAAACACCATCACCGCCGCTGTACCAGGAAGGGTACCCGCCATTGAGGTCCAGGGACCCATCAGAGCCACCAGGCCAACGGCTAGGGTACCCACTAGAGGTTCCTCTGTATCCTGACCTGGTACGTCATAAGCTGCGAAGTGTGAACAGGGACAGCGAGATTTAGAAAAACACTGTGGAGCCTTGGAGGGATACCGTTCATCACCGGGACCACCCGGTCTATCGACTGAAAGTCTGGAAACCGTTATACCGTGTACCTGTTGACTTTGGAAAGAACTAAGTAAAGACCCTTGCAGAGGAGCACTGTGTCTGTGGCGCCCCGCAACGAGTGCGTCACAAGGGAGTATTGCAGCCGCAATATTCTCTGACAAAGCAGTGAAATAGTTAACTCTGAGATCCGACCCAACATGCAACACCTAGAACAGGGGACCAATCATAGGTCCTGGGGGGTGGAGTGTTAGGGTAGTGTAGTAGAACACACAGTAATCTAGATGAGAAAGAAAAGAATCTAGAACCTGAAAAGAGCAGACTAGAGCTTGGAGAGGAGCGGGGGCTCCGCACCCCGTGCGGGCCCCTGGGCCGTCACCGGTCGGGTGTCAGCACCTGAGGCCTTAACTACCGGGAATGGGCTTATCTACACGGGTTCCCAAAAGACTCCCGTGCCCACAACTTACAGCCGGTTCACTGGTACCGAAGCTGGCAGCAGTTCACCTCTGTCACGCGAACCAGCCCCGTGGAGGAGCAGCTTTATAGGAGCACCCCACCACCAGCCAGTTTCCAGTCGTCTAACCAGCGGTGTACCTACTGAGGGACACAAGGCTCCCCAAAGCATCCAGAACGTACATCATGGATAGGGCATTGAAGCAGCCTCCCCGTACCCGACCTGGTATCCCTGGGCGACGCTGGCAAGAAGGAACTAAGTAGGTGGAATGGAGGAACACTGCGGATCTCTGAGGAGCACTATCACTGCTGAGTCCACCCGGTCTACTACTCAACCACTGTATACCATGTACTGCCTGCTGGTTACAGTAAAGACCCGTTGCAGAGACTATCTGTGTCCGTGTCTCCTTATGAACTATCCGTCCGCACACTAAGGTAACCGCAGCTGCCGCACAACACCTTGAGCAGCTCCATCCCCCGGGGATCACCGCTCAGCCTGTGGGGAGCGTAACATCTTGCTGCTGTCCATCCCCCGGGGGTTCCGCAGCGTCGGTAGCCCTTACCGAATCTACTCATAGGTGGCGTCACGAAGAAAACAAATTAAAACCCCTTTAATCTGTTCCCGCAAGACGTCTTCAAATTTTGATCTGCACTACACCGGGCCCCACTACCGGCAGGCGCGGTCCACCCGTGACAAGGAAGGAGAAGAATCGCCTGTCTAAACCGGAGTCTGCCGGCCGCGGTGAGTCAGAAAATGGCGTCACGAACAGGATACGAGCAGGCCCGTTACCCAACGGGTATATTGTGCTTAAACTGGACTTTATTGTCTACAATTGGACTTTGTTCGTCCCAAAAAGAACTTTCCCGCCTTTACACCATTGGGTCAAGATGGCGCCCAAGATGGCGTTCCCGCCACAAGAAGCCGCCACGTGAAGCCCAGGAGTGAGTCAACCCCCCCCCTCATCGTGGGAGGGCTAAAGACAAAAGGCGCCAAACACTTTGTCCGCCCTGATTGCTCGAATCAACCATGGGGGCGGACCCCAAAGACTTTTCCCACCATTGGACTACAAAAGCCCAGAGGAAATGGGAGTGTCAGAGATAGACACACCGACAGAGAGAGAAGACTTCTTCACCAGCTCAACCAGAACGTCTTACCGGTTGAACGGGTGTGGTTTCCCTCCAAGAAGAATGGCCAGCACAAGACTCCAAGACCTGATGCGGGAGGTCGAGGCGGAGGCCAGAGCAGCCATCAGCCAACCGGGTCCGGATCCTGCCCTTACCATAGACGGCAGTCCCGACTTCTGGCTAGAGGCCCTACAAGACCTCCGGGTGCGGTTACTAGAGACAGTGGAATGGACGATCCGTAGCTGGAGCGCGACCCTAGGCAGACGACTACACCATGCGATGCAGCAGAGCCGACCGGGTACAGCTTCTCCAAGCCCAGACGACGTCACCAGCTTCTCGACCGCCTCACCGTCGCCTACCACCTGTCCTGCTCCGTCACCAGAGCCAATAGACTGCGTCATTCCGGTGGAGGCCGCAACTCGACCCGTTCCAGCGACCAGTATCGCAACCGATTCCGTTCTTGAGCCGGAGCTCATAACACGCTCCATGGAAGAACTTGATCTCTACCAGGTTCCCGCTGAGGAACCCGCGACATGTTTCACCACTACAGAGACAGTCGCCTGTTTTATCCCCGTACCGGAGGCTTCCCTTGCCATTGCCGAGGCCTACCTGGTAACCGGGATTGAAACACCTTTACCTGCGGAAACAGATGAAGAGGCAGGCAGCCTGGAAGCCCTGCAGGACGTCCCTACGGAAGGATCCGCAGCACCACCGCCCTGTTGTACAACGGAACAAGCTTCAACGTCTCTCACCATCGAGCAGCCTGATGTGGTCATCGAGGAAGAGGTCGGAGAGGATGACGACGAGACCCACAGCACCGCTGAGGATTTCGACACCGGGTTCGCTTGGGGAGACAACAAGGAACTTCCTTCCGGGCATACAGCTCGGGTACACTGGTCGGGTGCAATGCCGACACCTTCCCCTGTGCCGTTCCACCGGGTTCCGATACAGACAGCCCGCCAAGTTCAAGCTTCCCGCCAAACCACCAGCTCCGTTACTCATCTTTACACCCCGAGCCGTAACGACGGAGATGTACGCCAGAGACGACGAGAGGAGTGGCAAGCCCGAGAACGCGCCAACATGGAGGCCCGTGCCGAGGCTCGCCGCCAGCCGCCGCTGCCTGATGAACTCCGCCGTGAAGGTAGAATTTCCACCTTTAACTTACATACCGGGTGGGGGTTCGCTTGGGAGGTGGGTTTGAATGAGGAGGTGTTTGTGGGGCGCCGGGACGTTGAGTCCAACTTGCCAAGAGAATGAGAATAATGAGTGTCACCAGAAACAAGAGGATCAATGGAAATAATGGAGAGGTGAATTGCAGAAACTGCCCTATGCTAAATATGATAAAAACGGAGATCTTGGTTTCTGTAGTGATCACTAAAGAGTAAGCTTGGCATCCACTTACAAGGAGTCTCCACTGCCAAGTCCTAGCACTAACCCTGGTGAAGTTGTGAATTGTGAATGGGTTTATATGCCCAAGGATGTAATTGGAAATAATGAATAGGTGTGTGTAGGGCTCTAACAATGGTGTCCAAGCGTGGATACCAAACTAAGGAATGGTGAAAGGGGAATAATCTAGTGGGAGCTCAGTCAAAAATAAGCAATATCTATATAAGATTAAGACGGCATCACCACAGGCGTAGGTGCAGGCAGAAAATAATAATCTACTTACAGTTAGTTATCTGCCGCGACACTACTTTTAAATGATTAATGAGAATGAGAATAATGAGTGTCACCAGAAACAAGAGGATCAATGGAAATAATGGAGAGGTGAATTGCAGAAACTGCCCTATGCTAAATATGATAAAAACGGAGATCTTGGTTTCTGTAGTGATCACTAAAGAGTAAGCTTGGCATCCACTTACAAGGAGTCTCCACTGCCAAGTCCTAGCACTAACCCTGGTGAAGTTGTGAATTGTGAATGGGTTTATATGCCCAAGGATGTAATTGGAAATAACAACTTCACCAGGGTTAGTGCTAGGACTTGGCAGTGGAGACTCCTTGTAAGTGGATGCCAAGCTTACTCTTTAGTGATCACTACAGAAACCAAGATCTCCGTTTTTATCATATTTAGCATAGGGCAGTTTCTGCAATTCACCTCTCCATTATTTCCATTGATCCTCTTGTTTCTGGTGACACTCATTATTCTCATTCTCATTAATCATTTAAAAGTAGTGTCGCGGCAGATAACTAACTGTAAGTAGATTATTATTTTCTGCCTGCACCTACGCCTGTGGTGATGCCGTCTTAATCTTATATAGATATTGCTTATTTTTGACTGAGCTCCCACTAGATTATTCCCCTTTCACCATTCCTTAGTTTGGTATC
Source organism: Allobates femoralis (assembly GCA_033576535.1). Classification (NCBI taxonomy): domain Eukaryota; kingdom Metazoa; phylum Chordata; class Amphibia; order Anura; family Aromobatidae; genus Allobates; species Allobates femoralis. Next base: position 840,592,376 of record JARQOC010000003.1, read on the forward strand.
CACGCTTGGACACCATTGTTAGAGCCCTACACACACCTATTCATTATTTCCAATTACATCCTTGGGCATATAAACCCATTCACAATTCACAACTTCACCAGGGTTAGTGCTAGGACTTGGCAGTGGAGACTCCTTGTAAGTGGATGCCAAGCTTACTCTTTAGTGATCACTACAGAAACCAAGATCTCCGTTTTTATCATATTTAGCATAGGGCAGTTTCTGCAATTCACCTCTCCATTATTTCCATTGATCCTCTTGTTTCTGGTGACACTCATTATTCTCATTCTCATTAATCATTTAAAAGTAGTGTCGCGGCAGATAACTAACTGTAAGTAGATTATTATTTTCTGCCTGCACCTACGCCTGTGGTGATGCCGTCTTAATCTTATATAGATATTGCTTATTTTTGACTGAGCTCCCACTAGATTATTCCCCTTTCACCATTCCTTAGTTTGGTATCCACGCTTGGACACCATTGTTAGAGCCCTACACACACCTATTCATTATTTCCAATTACATCCTTGGGCATATAAACCCATTCACAATTCACAACTTCACCAGGGTTAGTGCTAGGACTTGGCAGTGGAGACTCCTTGTAAGTGGATGCCAAGCTTACTCTTTAGTGATCACTACAGAAACCAAGATCTCCGTTTTTATCATATTTAGCATAGGGCAGTTTCTGCAATTCACCTCTCCATTATTTCCATTGATCCTCTTGTTTCTGGTGACACTCATTATTCTCATTCTCATTAATCATTTAAAAGTAGTGTCGCGGCAGATAACTAACTGTAAGTAGATTATTATTTTCTGCCTGCACCTACGCCTGTGGTGATGCCGTCTTAATCTTATATAGATATTGCTTATTTTTGACTGAGCTCCCACTAGATTATTCCCCTTTCACCATTCCTTAGTTTGGTATCCACGCTTGGACACCATTGTTAGAGCCCTACACACACCTATTCATTATTTCCAATTACATCCTTGGGCATATAAACCCATTCACAATTCACAACTTCACCAGGGTTAGTGCTAGGACTTGGCAGTGGAGACTCCTTGTAAGTGGATGCCAAGCTTACTCTTTAGTGATCACTACAGAAACCAAGATCTCCGTTTTTATCATATTTAGCATAGGGCAGTTTCTGCAATTCACCTCTCCATTATTTCCATTGATCCTCTTGTTTCTGGTGACACTCATTATTCTCATTCTCATTAATCATTTAAAAGTAGTGTCGCGGCAGATAACTAACTGTAAGTAGATTATTATTTTCTGCCTGCACCTACGCCTGTGGTGATGCCGTCTTAATCTTATATAGATATTGCTTATTTTTGACTGAGCTCCCACTAGATTATTCCCCTTTCACCATTCCTTAGTTTGGTATCCACGCTTGGACACCATTGTTAGAGCCCTACACACACCTATTCATTATTTCCAATTACATCCTTGGGCATATAAACCCATTCACAATTCACAACTTCACCAGGGTTAGTGCTAGGACTTGGCAGTGGAGACTCCTTGTAAGTGGATGCCAAGCTTACTCTTTAGTGATCACTACAGAAACCAAGATCTCCGTTTTTATCATATTTAGCATAGGGCAGTTTCTGCAATTCACCTCTCCATTATTTCCATTGATCCTCTTGTTTCTGGTGACACTCATTATTCTCATTCTCATTAATCATTTAAAAGTAGTGTCGCGGCAGATAACTAACTGTAAGTAGATTATTATTTTCTGCCTGCACCTACGCCTGTGGTGATGCCGTCTTAATCTTATATAGATACAACTTGCCAAGAGGACATCCCGATCGCGACCTATACCGGGGCGATATTATCACCTACGAGCGCTATGCTTGTGCAGATGGGTGGTTCGCAATCCGGGTGCGCCATCACCCTCAGAGCCAGTGACTTTAAAAACTTGAACTTCCTCAATGACTCTGTTCCCGTTAACCACTGACTGTGTGATCTTGCGGCTACAGCCTGGACTCTAGCTAAAGGACAGCCGACCGCACGCTGGGTCCGCACAAAGTGATTACCTGTTTCTTTGCTTATGTCACCAAAGCATACCTTTACCTGTTTTCCATTTTAATAAAAGTGTGTCATATATGTATAAAAATGCAAAAACCTCTGTAATGTGAGTAGTTTGACGCTTGGGGACAAGCTGATTTAACCAAGGGGGAGTGTGGCGCCCCGCAACGAGTGCGTCACAAGGGAGTATTGCAGCCGCAATATTCTCTGACAAAGCAGTGAAATAGTTAACTCTGAGATCCGACCCAACATGCAACACCTAGAACAGGGGACCAATCATAGGTCCTGGGGGGTGGAGTGTTAGGGTAGTGTAGTAGAACACACAGTAATCTAGATGAGAAAGAAAAGAATCTAGAACCTGAAAAGAGCAGACTAGAGCTTGGAGAGGAGCGGGGGCTCCGCACCCCGTGCGGGCCCCTGGGCCGTCACCGGACGGGTGTCAGCACCTGAGGCCTTAACTACCGGGAATGGGCTTATCTACACGGGTTCCCAAAAGACTCCCGTGCCCACAACTTACAGCCGGTTCACTGGTACCGAAGCTGGCAGCAGTTCACCTCTGCCACGCGAACCAGCCCCGTGGAGGAGCAGCTTTATAGGAGCACCCCACCACCAGCCAGTTTCCAGTCGTCTAACCAGCGGTGTACCTACTGAGGGACACAAGGCTCCCCAAAGCATCCAGAACGTACATCATGGATAGGGCATTGAAGCAGCCTCCCCGTACCCGACCTGGTATCCCTGGGCGACGCTGGCAAGAAGGAACTAAGTAGGTAGAATGGAGGAACACTGCGGATCTCTGAGGAGCACTATCACTGCTGAGTCCACCCGTCTACTACTCAACCACTGTATACCATGTACTGCCTGCTGGTTACAGTAAAGACCCGTTGCAGAGACTATCTGTGTCCGTGTCTCCTTATGAACTATCCGTCCGCACACTAAGGTAACCGCAGCTGCCGCACAACATCTTGAGCAGCTCCATCCCCCGGGGATCACCGCTCAGCCTGTGGGGAGCGTAACATCTTGCTGCTGTCCATCCCCCGGGGGTTCCGCAGCGTCGGTAGCCCTTACCGAATCTACTCATAGGTGGCGTCACGAAGAAAACAAATTAAAACCCCTTTAATCTGTTCCCGCAAGACGTCTTCAAATTTTGATCTGCACTACACCGGGCCCCACTACCGGCAGGCGCGGTCCACCCGTGACAAGGAAGGAGAAGAATCGCCTGTCTAAAATGGAGTCTGCCGGCCGCGGTGAGTCATGTCCGAGCATTCTTTCTGAACTGTTGCTAACTTATGCACTTCCCAAACCAACCGAGCTGCCGTATTCCATCAGAGCAGCTCCCGACCCCGGGGACTTTCGCTCGTCCTGTGGGGAGCGATTCCAGCTAGCTGCAATCCATGCCCCGGAGGTCTAAGCAGCGCTGGTGCCATCACCGGACACCCACAGGTGGCGTCTCAAAACAAAACTTTATTCTTACTTAACCGTGCATTGACCACCGGACCCTTACAGCCTCAGGCACCGAACCGTGACCGCAGCCAGCGCCTGAGACCTGAGCACCCGGCTACGGTGAGTCAGTTGTCCACTCTAAAACTGAAAATTCTGCAGTCACTCTATGTGACTGCAGACTTATCTATCCTACCAGAGCACGCTCTGTGTGCTATAAGGATTCGTCATATTGTAAGATGGGAACAGACCGCAGTTATGCGGTATGCATGTTCCCAGCACTAACATGACTATTGAGTGTTGCCTCGCTCAATAAGAGTGTATGGAGTGGGCGGCATTGGTCCTTACACTTGTATGGAACGCGGCAGTGCCCATTAATCATAGGCTCTGGCCGGAAACATGAATATTGCATAATTGCGGTCTAACTTCAGTTTAGAAACCGCGAATTCTCATAGCGTAGTGCGGATGCTGGGAGGAAAGTCCACAATCACATAGAGTGACTGCAGAATTATCAGTTTTGACTGGACAACCCCTTTAATCTCACACAGCAATGTTACAAGGGCCCGGGTTATAGCCAAGGACCGGACACCATAAATTTATGTTGCTTTATTGTTATCATGTTAAAATCTCCAAAAATAATCATATTTACATCCACCTCACAACGGAAATATACGAGATACAGTTGTATCAGTTCGTCGTCTACACTGGATAAAATTGGAGCAAACTCTCAGCTTTTAGAAGTTTGTACACTAGATGTGATCAAAAACTACTACTAGTCACTGACAGCAAGCAGAGATTCTTAACATGTGTTCATGTGAATGACAAATTATTTTAGAGAACTGCAGAACGTTTCATTTTATGATGGCTTATATTTGCAATCACATGAACATTTCACTGGTGATGAAGACACGGCTCCTACATATTCTGGTCTATCCTGTAGTAACATATGGAAGTGACACCTGGCTGGACTATAAAGTAACAAGACAGAATAAGATTTAACGCCATCAAAATGTGGAGCTGGAGAAGGATGTTATCAATGCCATGGATGGCAAGAAGAACAGATGTGGCGCCCCACAGCGAGGGTATTGCAGCCATAAATGCAGCAGCAATATTCTCTGACCCAGCAGTCACACGGTTAACTTAGAGATCCATACCCTGCATGCATCACTTAGCATAGAGGGCCAATCAAGGTCCTGGTGGGCGGAGTGCAAGGGTAGTGTGTAGTGGAAGTTTAAGTTTAGAAAAGAACTCTCTGCAACAACGTAGGAGAAGGGAGCAAGATCATCAGCTCTGCAACTTAGGACAGGGGGTTGCACAGTCTCGTGCGGTCCCCTGGCCACCTTCTACCGGCCATCTCCTCACTTTTACCACGGTTGAGCACCATTACTCCCGGTGCATTACCAACCGAACTTCGGGCATCAAAATGCGGGTTCAAAATCATCCCGTGCCCATCTACAGCCGGTTTGCTGGTACCGAAGCTAGCAGCAGTTCAGCTCTTCTATGCGAACCAGAGGAGTGGAGGGACCGCTCTACAGGAGCACCCCACCATCGCCAAATCCAGTCGTCTAACCAGCGGTGTACCCACCAAGGGACCCAAGGCTCCCCAAAGTATCCGGAACGTATACCCCGGATAGGGCATTCAAGCAGCCTCCCTGTACCCGACCTGGTATTCCTGGGTGACAACGGCATAGTACTTAGAAAGAATGGAGGAACACCGCGGATCTCTGAGGGACACCTATCACTGCTGAGTCCACCCGGTCTGCTACCTACAACTGTATACCATGTATTACCTGCTGGTTACAGTAAACAACCCGTTACAGAGACTTACAGTGTCCGTGCTTTCTTATGAACTGTCTATCCGCACCATAAGGTAACCGCCGCTGCCGCACAACATCTTAAGCAGCTCCAGCCTCTGGGGATCACCGCTCAGCCTGTGGGGAGCGTTCCATCTTGCTGCATTCCATCCCCCGGAGGTCCAGCAGCGTCGGTAAGACTTACCGAAACACTCATAGGTGGCGTCATGACAAATTAACCCGTTAATCTGTTCCACTAAAGACGTCTTCACTTTTGATCTGCACTCAACCGGGCCCCACTACCGGCAGGCGCGGCACCCCGTGACAAGGAGGAAGAAGCGATCGCCTGTCTAAACCGGAGTCCCGGCCACGGTGAGTCAGAAAATGGCGTCACGAACAGGATACGAGTAGGCCCGTTCCCTAACGGGTATCATGTGCTTTAAAATGACTTTATTTCAACAATTTGGACTTTGTTCGTCCCTAAAAAAACTTTTCCCGCCTTTTCACCGTTGGGCCAAGATGGCGCCCAAGATGGCGTCCCCACCATGAGGATCCGCCACGTGCAAGCCCAGGGGTGAGCCACCGCCGCTCTTCGTGGGAGGGCTAAAGGCAAAGGCGCCAAAATCATTGTCCGCCCTGATTGCTCAAATCAACCTTGGGGGCGGACCAAAGACTTTTTCCCACCATTGGACTACAAAAGCCCCCAAGGAAGTGGCAGTGTCAGACCAGTCTTCACCAGCTCTTCACCAGAACAGTTACCGGGTAGAGACGGGTGTGGCTCCTCCAAAAGAAAATGACCAGTACCAGACTCCATGACCTGATGCAAGAAGTGGAAGCCAAGGCCAGAGCAGCAATAGGCCATCCGGGTCCGGGTCCTGTCCTCAACATAGATGGCAGCCCCGACTTCTGGCAAGAAGCTCTACAAGACCTCCGGGTACGGCTCCTTGAAACCGTTGAATGGACGATCCGCAGTTGGAGCGCGAGCTTGGGCCGCAGACTACATCGTGCGATGCAGCAGAGCCGCTCAGGTGCAACCACTCCTGGGCCGGACGACATCTCGAGTTTCAGCACCGCCTCGCCCACGCCGACCACTTGTCCCGCCTCGTCTCCGGAGCCGGTAGACTGCATCATCCCGGTAGAGACCACTGCTAATCTCGCTCCAGAGCCTGGAACTGAAACCGTGTTTGAGCCGGAGCTTGTAACTCGCTCCCAAGAAGATATGGACATTCACCTGGTTCCCTCTGCGGAACCCACGACTAGTTTCACCACTACCGAGACTGTCGCCTGTTTCTTCCCTAGACCGGAGGTCTCCTCTGCTATTACCGAGGCCTACCTGGTTAACGGGATTGAAACATCGCTACCAGCTGCAACAGAAGAAGAGGCAGGCAGCCTGGAAGCCCTGCAGGATGACCCCCGAGGAGAACTTTGCAACCCAGCCGCCCATCGACCCAGAAGACCCCGTTCCAACATCTCCGTTTGCCGAGCAGCCCGATGTGGTCATCGAAAGAGAGATCGAGGATGATGACGACGAGACCCACAGCACCGCTGAGGACCTCTACACCGGGTTCGCCCGGGGAGATACCGTGGATCCTTCTGCCGAGCAATCCGCTCAGGTACGCTGGTCCGGTGCCATTGCAACACCTTCTCCGGTGCCGTTCAACCGGGTTCCCATCCAGACTGCCCACCAAGCTCAACCCGTTCAACAACCAACACGCCGTAGTGACTTCATCCACACTTCGCATCGCTCCGACGAAGATGTACGTCTCATCCGAAGGGAGGAGTGGCAGGCTCGTCTGCGCGCCAACATGCAGGCTCGTGCTGAAGCCCGCCGCCAACCTCCATTGCCTGATGAACTCCACAAGACCGGACGGGTGAGCACATTCAACCTATCCACCGGGTGGGGTTTCATCAGGAAGGAGGGTGTATGTACGGAAGTGTTTGTGGGGCGTTGTGATGTGGAGTCGCACCTACCGCGAGGGCATCCAAACCGCGACTTATATAGAGGGGACATTGTAACCTACGAGCGATATGTATGCTGTGATAGGTGGTTCGCTATACGGCTCCGGAACACTGCCCTCCATAAGTGACTCTGTTGTTTGAACTTTACCAAGAGACTTCTTCCTGTTTGGTAGATAACACCGCACTTGGCTGCTACAGCCTGAACTTTTATTAAGGACAGCCGACCGCCCGCCGCGTAAGCGAATGTGTTGACCTGTTCCTTTTGCTCGCAACATCAAAAGCAAATCTTTACCTGTTGTTGATAAAAGTGTATCTTTTATGCCTGTTATAAAATACAAAATTTTCTGTAATGATGAGTAGTATGACACTTGGGGACAAGCGTATTTCAGCAAGGGGGAGTGTGGCGCCCCGCAACGAGTGCGTCACAGGAGGGTATTGCAGCCATAAATGCAGCAGCAATATTCTCTGACCCAGCAGTCACACGGTTAACTCAGAGATCCATACCCTGCATGCATCAATTAGCATAGAGGGCCAATCAAGGTCCTGGTGGGCGGAGTGCAAGGGTAGTGTGTAGTGGAAGTTTAAGTTTAGAAAAGAACTCTCTGTAACAACGTAGGAGAAGGGAACAAGATCATCAGCTCTGCAACTTAGGACAGGGAGTTGCACAGTCTCGTGCGGTCCCCTGGCCACCTTCTACCGGCCATCTCCTCACTTTTACCACGGTTGAGCACCATTACTCCCGGTGCATTACCAACCGAACTTCGGGCATCAAAATGCGGGTTCAAAATCATCCCGTGCCCATCTACAGCCGGTTTGCTGGTACCGAAGCTAGCAGCAGTTCAGCTCTGCTATGCGAACCAGAGGAGTGGAGGGACCGCTCTACAGGAGCACCCCACCATCGCCAAATCCAGTCGTCTAACCAGCGGTGTACCCACCAAGGGACCCAAGCCTCCCCAAAGTATCCGGAACGTATACCCCGGATAGGGCATTCAAGCAGCAACCCTGTACTCGACCTGGTATTCCTAGGCGACAACGGCATAGTACTTAGATAGAATGGAGGAACACCGCGGATCTCTGAGGGACACCTATCACTGCTGAGTCCACCCGGTCTGCTACCTACAACTGTATACCATGTATTGCCTGCTGGTTACAGTAAACAACCCGTTACAGAGACTTACAGTGTCCGTGCTTTCTTATGAACTGTCTATCCGCACCATAAGGTAACCGCCGCTGCCGCACAATATCTTAAGCAGCTCCAGCCTCTGGGGATCACCGCTCAGCCTGTGGGGAGCATTCCATCTTGCTGCATTCCATCCCCCGGAGGTCCAGCAGCGTCGGTAAGATTTACCGAAACACTCATAGGTGGCGTCACGACAAATTAACCCCTTAATCTGTTCCACTAAAGACGTCTTCACTTTTGATCTGCACTCAACCGGGCCCCACTACCGGCAGGCGCGGCACCCCGTGACAAGGAGGAAGAAGCGATCGCCTGTCTAAACCGGAGTCCCGGCCACGGTGAGTCAGAACATGGTGTCACGAACAGGATACGAGTAGGCCCGTTCCCTAACGGGTATCATGTGCTTTAAAATGAATTTATTTCAACAATTTGGACTTTGTTCGTCCCTAAAAGAACTTTTCCCGCCTTTTCACCGTTGGGCCAAGATGGCGCCGAAGATGGCGTCCCCAGCATGAGGATCCGCCACGTGCAAGCCCAGGGGTGAGCCACCGCCGCTCTTCGTGGGAGGGCTAAAGGCAATGGCGCCAAAATCATTGTCCGCCCTGATTGCTCAAATCAACCTTGGGGGCGGACCAAAGACTTTTTCCCACCATTGGACTACAAAAGCCCCCAAGGAAGTGGCAGTGTCAGACCAGTCTTCACCAGCTCTTCACCAGAACAGTTACCGGGTAGAGACGGGTGTGCATCCTCCAAAAGAAGATGACCAGTACCAGACTCCATGACCTGATACGAGAAGTGGAAGCCGAGGCCAGAGCAGCAATAGGCCATCCGGGTCCGGGTTCTGTCCTCAACATAGATGGCAGCCCCGACTTCTGGCAAGAAGCTCTACAAGACCTCCGGGTACGGCTCCTTGAAACTGTTGAATGGACGATCCGCAGTTGGAGCGCGAGCTTGGGCCGTAGACTACATCGTGCGATGCAGCAGAGCCGCTCAGGTGCAACCACTCCTGGGCCGGACAACATCTCGAGTTTCAGCACTGCCTCGCCCACGCCGACCATTGGTCCCGCCTCGTCTCCGGAGCCGGTAGACTGCATCATCCCGGTAGAGACCACCGCTAATCCCGCTCCAGAGCCTGGAACTGAAACCGTGTTTGAGCCGGAGCTTGTAACTCGCTCCCAAGAAGATATGGACATTCACCTGGTTCCCTCTGCGGAACCCACGACTAGTTTCACCACTACCGAGACTGTCGCCTGTTTCTTCCCTAGACCGGAGGTCTCCTCTGCTATTACCGAGGCCTACCTGGTTACCGGGATTGAAACATCGCTACCAGCTGCAACAGAAGAAGAGGCAGGCAGCCTGGAAGCCCTGCAGGATGACCCCGAGGAGAACTTTGCAACCCAGCCGCCCATCGACCCAGAAGACCCCGTTCCAACATCTCCGTTTGCCGAGCAGCCCGATGTGGTCATCGAAAGAGAGATCGAGGATGATGACGACGAGACCCACAGCACCGCTGAGGACCTCTACACCGGGTTCGCCTGGGGAGATAACGTGGATCCTTCTGCCGAGCAATCCGCTCGGGTACGCTGGTCCGGTGCCATTGCAACACCTTCTCCGGTGCCGTTCAACCGGGTTCCCATCCAGACTGCCCACCAAGCTCAACCCGTTCAACAACCAACACGCCGTAGTGACTTCATCCACATTTCGCATCGCTCCGACGAAGATGTACGTCTCATCCGAAGGGAGGAGTGGCAGGCTCGTCTGCGCGCCAACATGCAGGCTCGTGCTGAAGCCCGCCGCCAACCTCCATTGCCTGATGAACTCCACAAGACCGGACGGGTGAGCACATTCAACCTATCCACCGGCTGGGGTTTCATCAGGGAGGAGGGTGTATGTACGGAAGTGTTTGTGGGGCGTCGTGATGTGGAGTCGCACCTACCGCGAGGGCATCCAAACCGCGACTTATATAGAGGGGACATTGTAACCTACGAGCGATATGTATGCTGTGATGGTGGTTCGCTATACGGGTCCGGAACACTGCCCTCCATAAGTGACTCTGTTGTTTGAACTTTACCAAGAGACTTCTTCCTGTTTGGTAGATAACACCGCAACTTGGCAGCTACAGCCTGAACTGTTATTAAGGACAGCCGACCGCCCGCCGCGTAAGCGAATGTGTTAACCTGTTCCTTTTGCTCGCAACATCAAAAGCAAATCTTTACCTGTTGTTGATAAAAGTGTATCTTTTATGCCTGTTATAAAATACAAAATTTTCTGTAATGATGAGTACCATGTTTCCCCGAAAGTAAGGCCCCCCCGATCGTAAGGCCGCCTAGGGGTAAAGGGGGGGGCTAATGTAAGGGGGGGGCTAATGTAAGGCCTCCCCCGATTATAAGGCCTTACAACCGGGGGGGCCAATGTAAGGCCCCTAGCGGAGGGGGGGGGGGAGCGGGAGCGGGTCGCACGTCACGTGCGCCTGCTCATTACATATGCACTGCATCCCCCTGTCAATCAGCGACAGGGGGAGCAGTGCATTATACTGTATATATGGGCCCCCTCCTGCTGGCACACTACCCCCCTGTTCTGAGGCCCCCACCGCTGCTGCTGCTGCAGACATCTTACCCTCCAGGGTCTTCTTGCAGCAGCCAGCGTGTCCGTCCTCTGTCCTCGGCTGTCTCCCGGATCATGTGACCGGCCGGTCGCAGTCGCGATGACGTCATGCGCTGCGACGGGTCACATGATCCGGGAGACAGCCGAGGACAGAGGACGGACACGCTGGCTGCTGCAAGAAGACCCTGGAGGGTAAGATGTCTGCAGCAGCGGTGGGGGCCTCAGAACAGGGGGGTAGTGTGCCAGCAGGAGGGGGCCCATATATACAGTATAATGCACTGCTCCCCCTGTCGCTGATTGACAGGGGTATGCAGTGCATATGTAATGAGCGGGCGCACGTGACTTGCGACCCGCTCCCGCAGTGTCCCAGCAGGAGGGGGCCTGTAGGCCACACTGCTGGGGCACCCAATGTAAGACCCCCCCCGAAAGTAAGACCGGGGGCCACTTTTAGCCCCCAAAAAAATGTAAGACAGGGTCTTACTTTCGGGGAAACACGGTAGTATGACACTTGGGGACAAGCGTATTTCACCAAGGGGGAGTGTGGCGCCCCGCAACGAGTGCGTCACAGGAGGGTATTGCAGCCATAAATGCAGCAGCAATATTCTCTCACCCAGCAGTCACACGGTTAACTCAGAGATCCAAACCCTGCATGCATCACTTAGCATAGAGGGCCAATCAAGGTCCTGGTGGGCGGAGTGCTAGGGTAGTGTGTAGTGGAAGTTTAAGTTTAGAAAAGAACTCTATGTAACAACATAGGAGAAGGGAACAAGATCATCAGCTCTGCAACTTAGGACAGGGGGTTGCACAGTCTCGTGCGGCCCCCTGGCCACCTTCTACCGGCCATCTCCCTACCGTCACCACGGTTGAGCACCATTACTCCCGGTGCATTACCAACCGAACTTCGGGCATCAAAATGCGGGTTCAAAATCATCCCGTGCCCATCTACAGCCGGTTTGCTGGTACCGAAGCTAGCAGCAGTTCAGCTCTGCTATGCGAACCAGAGGAGTGGAGGGACCGCTCTACAGGAGCACCCCACCATCGCCAAATCCAGCGGTGTACCCTCCAAGGGACCCAAGGCTCCCCAAAGTATCCGGAACGTATACCCCGGATAGGGCATTCAAGCAGCAACCCTGTACTCGACCTGGTATTCCTAGGCGACAACGGCATATTACTTAGATAGAATGGAGGAACACCGCGGATCTCTGAGGGACACCTATCACTGCTGAGTCCACCCGGTCTGCTACCTACAACTGTATACCATGTATTGCCTGCTGGTTACAGTAAACAACCCGTTACAGAGACTTACAGTGTCCGTGCTTTCTTATGAACTGTCTATCCGCACCACAAGGTAACCGCCGCTGCCGCACAACATCTTAAGCAGCTCCAGCCTCTGGGGATCACCGCTCAGCCTGTGGGGAGCGTTCCATCTTGCTGCATTCCATCCCCTGGAGGTCCAGCAGCGTCGGTGAGGGTACCTTTACATGCCGCTACTGGCGGATGGATACAACCAGCTACATGCTACAAATGTAGCTTGTAGCGGCAATGTACCCCGTAGTAGCGGCGTGTGAATACGGTAGGATACACCCGGTAGTAGATGCAACTGTTTCCGAGCAGTGCTCTGAAACAGGTGGCTACACAGGCGATTGTAGCGAGCTGTATCGGCGTGTAAAGAAGAAACAGAAGGGATGTGTCGACACCAGGCTATGTACCTGGTATGTAGCTGGGGAGTGACACAGGCTCCGGGATACCGCCCCCCTTCAGCGATCATTGGTGGAAGCTCCTGCGTTACGATTGGTAGACGCTGTATAGGGAGGCATATTTAAGGAGCTGACCAGTCACACTACACAATTGCTCGAGCGTCATGTATTAAACAGCCTCCTGCGATGCCTGCCCAATCAAGATGTTCTGGCTTTGTCCTATCAGCGTACGGACGTCTCGTAATCCACAATTTTGGCACGCCTATGTGTTGTCCCTGCTGCACCAGGGCCGCCCATATTAGCTTGTTGTAGCGGTGTGTAAATGAGGTAAGGTGAGCTACAGAAGATGACTTATGGCACCCGGCGGTGTATCCAGAGATAGATGTGCGTGCTCGTGCACGTGAAGTAGCTGGTTGTATCCACCCGCCAGTAGCGGCGTGTAAAGGTACCCTAAGACTTACCGAAACACTCATAGGTGGCGTCACGACAAATTAACCCCTTAATCTGTTCCACTGAAGACGTCTTCACTTTTGATCTGCACTCAACCGGGCCCCACTACCGGCAGGCGCGGCACCCCGTGACAAGGAGAAAGAAGTGTTCGCCTGTCTAAACCGGACAGTCCCGGCCACGGTGAGTCACAGACACATCAATTCTGGAACAAATTAAGTCAGACATGTCACTGGGAGCAAGGATTACCAAGCTACGACTTGTCTACACATCATTCGAAGAGAGAAATCACTGGAGAAGGACATCATGGTCAGGAGAATAGAAGGAACAAGGCGAAGAGAAAGACAAGCAACCTGATGGCTTCATAGCATCAAGATAATGGTGGAGAAGACACTGGTGGACCTATCTAGGTTGGAGAGAATCCAGATGGACCTATCTAGGCTTGGAGAAGACCCTTTTGGACCTATCTAGCTTTGGAGAAGGTCCTCGTGGACCTGTCTGCCCTTGGAGAAGATTCTGGTGGACCTATCTAGTCTTGGTGAGAACCCTGGTGGACCTATCTAAGCTTGAAAAAGACCCTGGTAGACCTATTTAGCCTTGCAGAAGAGCCTGATGGACCTATTTAGCCTTGAAGAAGACCCTGGTGGACCTTTCTAGTCTTGGTGAAGACCCTGATGGACCTATCTAGGCTGCACAAGATAGATCTTCCTACAGAGCATTCATCCATCAAGTTGCCAAGGCTCGAGATCGAGCTGAAGGCCAATAAATAATAACATAATTATATATGCAGAGATAAAAAAGAAAAAGGTCTGAGAGTAGAAGACCCTCAGAGTGCAGTCCCTCAACTGATATAATTGGGCGGCCCCAACTTAGGCTACAACCTACACATTTATAAGCAGAAGTGGAGATGTTCCTCTTCTCTTAAGACATTGTGGATCCAATCAGGGGCATAGCTACAATAGGAGCAGAGGTTGCAATTGTACCCTGGCCCTGGAGCCTAGGGGGCCCCAAAACTCCATTTGACCTTTGTGAAAAGATCAACACTATTAAAGGCTTGCAAAAATTGGGGCCCCAATGGAACTTCAAGTTACGGTACTCCACTGGCTCATCTCCTACAATGGCTTGAAGACTGTATACAGTGACTACAGCACTGACATTGAGTGAGATTTGGTAATGCTGCACCTGCATATCTATGTGCTTCTACCTCCACTTATCTAAAGGAAGCAAAGGAGGACCGGTTTCTTCCCCATTTTCTCCACCATAAAAATAGGGGACAGTTATTTAGCTTTGAAAGACATAAGATGCAGGCTGCCACAAAGGAAGACGGTCCCCTGACCCAGGGCCGGCTCCATGCATTTGTGGGCCCCAGGCAAAACAATCTCAGTGGGCCCTTTAACACATACCACGATTCATAAATGTAATATAGAAGCTGCGGGCTGTGTATATATAATATAAAGGCTCCAGGGTGGGCTCTATATATAATATTGAGGCTGTGCAGGGCTGCATATATAATAGAGTCTTAATTGGGGAATAAGAAAGGGAAAGCCGCTCCTCAGACTTTTACTCCAGGATTCCAGACACCCGATCGGCGGTGTGGCAACCTCCCATATGTTCCATCCAATTTGAGTAAAATGCATGCTAGCGAATAAGGGGAGACGAAACGCGTCTAGAGTAACCCCTGGGTTGTGATGCTTTTATATATGCACTAATAAAGCACTTTTGAAGCAGATATCGACACCGATCTTTTTTGACAAATTGGATGGAATATATAATAGAGGCTTCTGCTCGGCTGTATATATAATATAGAGGTTGCGGGCTGTATATATTATTTGGAGGCTCTGCTGTATATACTATTTGGAGGCTGTGTTGGGCTCTATATATTATTTGGATGCTGTGGTAGTCCAGCAGCAGCCTCCAATATGTACAGCCCAATGCCCAGCACAGCCTCCATATTGTATATACAGCACAGCCTCCAAATACTATATACAGCACAGCAGCAGTCTCCATATTTTATATACAGCCAACACAGCCTCCCAATAATATATACAGCACAGCCTCCATTTTATATGTACATTACAGCTTCCAAATAACATATACAGCAGAGCACACCCTCCACATTATATATACAGCCCAGGACAGTCTCCAAATAATATATACAGTCCAGCTCAGCCTCCACATAATATATACAGCACAGCCTCCAAATAATATATACAGCACAGCCTTCAAATTCTGTATACAGCACAGTCCATGTATTATATATATATATATATATATATATACATATATATATAGCCCAGCAGTAGCCTCCATAGCGCAGCAGTAGCTTTCATAGCCCAGCACAGCCTACATATGGCCCAGCAGCAGCCTCCATAGCCTAGCCTCCATAGTCCAGCAGCAACAACCATAGCCCAGAAGCAGCCTCCATATAGCCCAGCAGCCTTCATAGCCCAGCAGCAGCCTCCATAGCCTCAATAGCCAAGCAGCAGCCTCCATAGCACAGCCGCCATAGCCCAGTAGTAGCCTCCATAGCCCAGCACAGCCTCCATGTAGCCCAGCAGCAGCCTCCACAGCCCAGAAGCAGCCTCCATAGCCCAGCCTCCATAGCCCAGCAGCAGCCTCCATAGCACAGCCTCTATAACCCAGCAGCAGCCTTTATGGCCCAGAAGCAGCCTCTATAGCTCAGCCTCCCTTGCCCAGTAGCAGCCTCCATAGCCAAGCAGCAGCCTCCATAGCACAGCCTCCATAGCCAAACAGTAACCTCCATAGCACAGCCTCCATATACCTCAGCAGCAGCCTCCATAGTGCAGCCTCCATAATCCAGCAGTAGCCTCCATAACCCAGCAACAGGCTCTATAGAACACCCTCCATAACCCAACAGTAGCCTCCATAGCACAGCTTCTATAACCTAGCAGCAGTCTCTACAGCCCAGCACAACCTCCAAGCAGCCCAGTGACAGCCTCTATAATCCCTCATCATGCTGCACATAGTAAGTAAAAAAAAAACTTATGCTCACCTTACCTCCGCTCCCCCGAAGCCCATGTCCTCCTCAGTTGCTGTTCCTCCGTCATTGCAGCAGGCTCTTGTCCACGCTCCTCCTCACTGTCAGCAGGGCTGCAGCAGTGTGATGAGGTCGCAGGGTGATCACTCATCACTCTCTGCAGTCAGCTGAGGAGGGAGCGCAGATGGGAGTTGGGACATGGCTAATTTTAATCGCATTCAAATTAGCCATGTGCACTGACAGCGCTGCAGGAGCACTCAACTGCAGGCTGAGTGTCCCTGCTGGGCCCCTCCTTATCAGGGCTGCCTTTCCCTGACGGGCCCTTGGCCATTGAGCTGCTTGTCCCTGATGGCCAGTGGGCCCCCCCCAGCTGCTCAGGGCCCGAGCACCTGCCCGGTACGCCAGGTGCTGATGCCGGCCCTGCTCTGACCAGTCATCATCCAAGGAGAGAGACACGAGCAAACCTCTCACTGAAGCTGAGAGTCACCTATCTGTGGCTTCATGTCTGCCTAGAAAATTATCCAAACCCTAGAGCTCAATAACAAATCTTCTATTACAGCCTACAGTTTATTACAGCTCAGAGCTAACAGCACAGTTATGATAGATGCTGTTGGAAACAGCCATAAAACAAATTTGTTGAACAGCAAGGCCCAAGAAGTTAGCAATAATGTTCCTATAACTCAGGATCAGCACATGATCAATAATGTAATGTATGTATTCAGAGACTCCACCAGCAGAATAGTGAGTGCAGCTCTGGAGTATAATACAGGATGTAACTCAAGAACAGTACAGGATCAGTAATGTAATGTATGTACACAGTTACTGCACCAGCCGAATAGTGAGTGCAGCTCTTTAGTATGATACAGGATGTAACTCAGGATCAGTAATGTAAGGATGGAGGCACACTGTCATGCATCAAACACGGAGCATGTGATGTGAGTGCTGGGCGATGAATGCGAGTGTGGTGCGTGTGGGTGTGTGTGCATGGCTGTATGCATGTGAGTGTGCTGTGAGTGTGCTGCGTGAGTGAGTGTGTGGTGCATGTCAGTGTGATGCTGTCCGCGGTCCTGAAGTTTGATCGGCGGGATTTCTCAGCATGTAATCCCGCTGACCAAACTTCTGGACCACCGACAGCATTTACCGACGTCTTCAAACACCACTGCTGTGAAAGGTGTTTGAATTTCCCGGGTTGCCAGCACAATATCCAATCAGCTTTCACCGCTGTGACAGCAGCAGTGAAAGCTGATTGATGAAAACACAGCTGCTGTGTGTAATTGTCGGGTTACTCCTCCGGCTGAATAGTGAGTGTGTGGCGCCCCGCACCGAGTGCGTCACAGGAGGGTATTGCAGCCACAAATGCAGCAGCAATATTCTCTGACCCAGCGATCACACAGTTAACTGAGAGATCCATACAAATTGGACTTTGTTCGTCCCAAAAAGAACTTTTCCCGCGTTCTCACCGTTGGGCCAAGATGGCGCCCAAGATGGCGTCCCCGCCATGAGGATCCGCCGCGTGCAAGCCCAGGGGTGAGCCACCGCCCCTCTTCGTGGGATTGCTCGAATCAACCATGGGGGCGGACCAAAAACTTTTTCCAACAATTGGACTACAAAAGCCCCCAAGGAAGTGGGAGTGTCAAACGATTCTTCACTAGCTCTTCACCAGAACAGTTACGGGGTGAGACGGGTGTGGTTCCTCCAAGGAAAATGACCAGTACCAGACTCCATGACCTGATGCGAGAAGTGGAAGCCGAGGCCAGAGCAGCAATTGGCCATCCGGGTCCGGGTCCTGTCCTCAACATAGACGGCAGCCCCGACTTCTGACAAGAAGCTATACAAGACCTCCGGGTGAGACTAATCGAGACAGTAGAGTGGACGATCTGCAGCTAGAGCGCGAGCTTGGGCAGCAGACTACATCGTGCGATGCAACAGAGCCGCTCGGGTGCAACCACTCCAGGACCTGACGACATCTCGAGTTTCAGCACCGCCTCGCCCACGCCGACCACCTGTCCCGCCTCGTCTCCGGAGCCGATAGACTGCATCATCCCGGCAGAGACCACAGCTCACCCCGCTCCAGAGCCTGGAACTGAACCCGTGTTTGAGCCGGAGCTTGCAACTCGCTCCCAAGAAGAAATGGACATTCACCTGGTTCCCCCTGAGGAACCCGCGACTAGTCTCACCAATACCAAGACTGTCGCCTGTTTCTTCCCCAAACCGGAGGCCTTCTCTGCTACTACTGAGGCCTACCTGCTGGTTACCGGGATTGAAACACCGCTTCCAGCTGCAACAGAACGAGAGGCAGGGAGCCTGAAAGCCCTGCAAGACGACCCCGAGGAGAATTTTGCAGCGCAGCCGCCCATCGAGGGAGAGCCGGATGATGACGACGATGAGACACACAGCACCGCTGAGGACCTCTACACCGGGTTCGCCTGGGGAAATACAGTGGATCCTTCGGCCGAGCAATCCGCTCGGGTACGTTGGTCGGGTGCCACCGCAACACCTTCTCCAGTGCCGTTCAACCGGGTCCCAATCCAGACTGCCCACCAAGCTCAAGCCGTTCAACAACAGACACGTCGCAGTGACTTTATCCACACTCCGCACCGCTCCTACGACGATGTACTTCGCATCCGAAGGGAGGAGTGGCAGGCTCGTCTGCGCGCCAACATGCAGGCCCGCGCTGAAGCTCGCCGCCAACCTCCATTGCCTGATGAACTCCACACGACAGGACGGGTGAGCACATTCAACCTTTCCACCGGGTGGGGTTTTGTCAGGGAGGAGGGTGTATGTACGGAAGTGTTTGTGGGGCGTCACACCTACCTAGAGGGCATCCAAACCGCGACTTGTATAGAGGGGACGATGTAACCTACGAGTGATATGTATGCTACGATGGGTGGTTCGCTATACGGGTCCGGAACACTGCCCTCCATAAGTGACTCTGTTGTTTGAACTTTACAAGAGACTTCTTCCTGCTTGGTAAATGACACCGCGACTTGGCGGCTACAGCCTGAACTCAAATTAAGGACAGCCGACCGCCCGCCGGGTCCGCGAATGTGTCAACCTGTTTCCTTTGCTTGCAACATCTTAAGCAAATCTTTACCTGTTGTTAATAAAAGTGTATCTTTTATTACTGTTATAAAATATAAAAACTTCTCTGTAATGTTGGGTAGCGCGACACTTGGGGACAAGCGTATTTCACCAAGGGGGAGTGTGGCGCCCCGCACCGAGCGCTCCACAGGAGGGTATTGCAGCCACAAATACAGCAGCAATATTCTCTGACCCAGCGATCACACAGTTAACTCAGAGATCCATACCCTGCCTGCATCACCAAGCATAGAGGGGCAATCAGGTCCTGGTGGGCGGAGTGTAAGGGTAGTGTGTAGTGGAAGTTTAGAGCAGTTGGAGTTAGGAGTCGGAGATTGTAAGAGCAACGTAGAAGACCTTCTGCAGAATCCCAGCTCTGCAACCTAGGAGAGGGTGTTGCACAGTTCCGTGCGGCCCCCTGGCCACCTTCTACAGGCAATCTCCCTACCGTCACCTCGGTTGAGCACCATTACTCCCGGTGCATTACCAACCGAACTACGGGCATCATTATGCGGGTCCAAAATCATCCCGTGCCCATCTACAGCCGAAGCTAGCAGTAGTCCAGCTCTGCTATGCGAACCAGAGGAGTGGAGGGACCGCTTTACAGGAGCACCCCACCATCGCCAAATTCAGTCGTCTAACCAGCGGTGTACCCACCAAGGGACCCAAGGCTCCCCAAAGCATCCGGAACGTATACCCTGGATAGGGAATTCAAGCAGCCTCCCTGTACCCGATCTGGCATTCTTGGGTGACAACGGCACAGTACTTAGTTAGAATGGAGGAACACCGGGGATCTCTGAGAACACACTGGTCATTGCTGAGTCCACCCGGTCCACTACCTACAACCTGTATACCATGTACTGCCTACTGGTTACAGTAAAGAACCCGTTACAGAGACTTACAGTGTCCGTGCCTTCTTATGAACTGTTTATCTGCGCACTAAGGTAACCGCAGCTGCCTCACAACATCTTGTGCAGCTTCTGGCTCCGGAGATCACCGCTCAGCCTGTGGGGAGAGTTCCATCTTGCTGCATTCCATCCCCCGGAGGCCCCGCAGCGTCGGTACAGTTACCGAATCTCTCATAGGTGGCGTCACGAAACAATTAACTCCTTAATCTGTTCCCACAAGACGTCTCATCATTTTTGATCTGTACCACCGGGCCCCACTACCGGCAGGCGCGGTCCATCCGTGACAAGGAGGAAGAAGCAAACGCCTGTCTAAACCGGAGTCCCGGCCACGGTGAGTCAAGTGCAGCTCTGGAGTATAATACAGGAGGTAACTTGACTCGTCCAGGCAGGCGTACTCAGATCTCGGACGTTGTTTGAAGGAGTTGTCACTGGTGGTTGATGCCCGAGTCTGTGGCCCTGGTGGTTACTGAAAAGTGTTGAAATAAAATAATAAAATGGATTGAATTGTTCGTGACGCCACCTATAGTTCCTGGTGATAGCACCATCACCGCTGTCAGACCTCTGGAGATGATGGTATTGCAGCCAGTTGGTCTTGCTCCCTGCAGGTGGAGCAGGATCCCCGGGGCAGAGTTGCTGCTGTGCTGGTTGTCGTGGTAGCAGCTTTGTAGTTTTACAGTAATAAGACAAGAGAGGCTTTCTTTGCTCTGCACGGGTGTTTACTGTTCACTTGATAAACACAGTTCAATAATAGGTTAACAGTCACACAGTCACGGGTAGCTGGCCTGGGTAGTGACCAATGAATGGGGTGTCTCTATGTGGCCCTCTAAACATCTCTTTCTCTTTCCTTTTGTGGTGAAGGATGGCTGCCTTGAAACCTGGCCTGGCCTCCTCATTCCTTTCCTGCTTTTCTTAACGTGGGTTAGAACCCTCTCCGGATCACCGCTACCCTTGTGGCTTTACGCGGGTCCTGGCTCTTAGTGTTAGTAATTTTTGTTGCAGGTGGCCCAGAGGCTAAACTCTCCTGGGTCCGACTGGTGTTGGCGGTTCGAAGTTGAACTTGCCCGTACCGCTCCCGGAGCCGGGTCTCCGCTGTGGACTACGATTCCCCCAGACCTGTTACCGTATGGTCTGGCACTGGGTCTCCTCCTTCTGCCTGGGTCACCACTCTTTCTGGGTGCCCTTTCTGTGCTTTCCCCTGAAGGGTCCTCCTCTGACGTTCTCGTACTCTGTTCTTCTCCTCTCTCTTACTCTCCTGTTCTGACTTCCCGCCTTCCACTACCACTCTTATAACCTCCCCCCCGGGACTGGTTGCCTAGGTAACAGGTTGAACCAATTGGTCCCCTGAAGCTAAGTATGTGTGGATGATGGGTAAAAAGCCACATATCAACCTCCCCTTTCACTGGCGACATATATACCGCACACGCTGGTCTGGGTGCAGTACCCCTTAGTGGTGCATTGATCAGTGGGGGGCCACATAACTCAGGATCAGTAATGTAATGTATGTGTGGCGCCCCAAGGGTCCAGGTGCCACAGTGACGTTGCCTCCTTCATTGGGGGTAATGTCATGCCGGGGAGCGGAAGGAGCCCCCACGTGAGGTACCCCAAGCATTCACACACCTGTCCCTGACTCTGGCCAGAAGGGGGAGCTCTGAACCCTTGTTTGGAGGGGAGTTGCTCTCTCTGGTAGGAGGAGGGGATTAGGAGTAGGAAAGGCTGGGAGGGAGGAACAAGTAGTCAGTCTAGACGGGGGAGTCTAGAGAGA